>RJWM01011942.1:0-58167 GCA_004363535.1 Dasyprocta punctata
TGGCTTTGAACTCACTGTGTAGCCCAGACTGGCCTCAAATTCACAGCATCCTCCTGCTTCAGCATCCTGAGTGCTGGGATTACAGGCAAGTGCTACCACCACGCCCAGTTATACTGTGTTTCTTGATTTGAGGAAAAGTAACCCTGTGGTCCACATTGGTACGATATCATCTGCTCCAAGATAGCATTTTACAGAATTTTGAGCATTTGCATCTATAACCAGTTAAGAGCAACTACTTTAAGGCCTGCCCCCAAGCACCTGTAGTGCTTTCCACAGGATTATGCCCGCCTTGGGTGACTCTTTAATAGTCAAGTTTTTCACTGCTCATCTGCCGGGCTATTGGCCACGGCCTATGAATCAGTATAAACCCAAATATAGAGGCTTTTATCCCTCATTTCTGCCATCACTGCAAGAACAGCACACAATTCAGTCCCTTCAACGGATTTTTCCTACCTTCGTCAAAGAATCTCCACCAGCAGTGACAACCTTTCAAATAACATACTGTGTCCACTCCTAAACCCAGCAGCTTTTCATCAGTCATTGAAGAACTGTTCGTGGAGTGCTCCCGGGTGGCCGTAGGACTTTGCAGCGCCCCCTTGTGTCTTTCCAAGTTGGCCCTGAGAGAACACGGCTGCCTGCTGCAGATATAGGGGGCACCCCTTGTACCACATGCAGCGTGTCCGTGGGGAGCCATTGCCCTTGCGCGGAGGAGCACCCCAGCACTACCTTCTTTATCAGAGTGGGCCTTGAACGTCGCCAAGCATCACAGGCATTTCGGGTGTTAGGATTATTTTGTGTCCCACAGTCATGGAGCTGTTTCATTGAATGCTCAAGAGTAAGTTGGTAATTCTCTCTCAAATGGCATCTCTTTTACATCTGCATCTACAAATGTTCTGGTGGAAGATCTCAGCAATCACTACCTGGTACAACTCATAGACTTTTGCCATGATCCCTTCCACGCAAGGCTACTGTGCAGAGTTGGTCCCTGCCAGCCCTCTAACATGTCGCTGATTAAAGTGCTACGTTCCTTCTGCTCTGTGCTGTGTCTAAAGATCAGCCAGTGTGGGCTCAGGCACCTGTACCATACAAGCATCCTGCTCGTTCTCTGCTCTGTGTGCCACTACCACCTGCAAACCACCACCACAGCATGCAGGTGCCCCACGCACACGCACAGCCTTGGAGAACATACCCTGAGCAGTCTGCCCGGGAATCTTGTCCTCTCTTCTGATCCGTTTGCCCCTTACTGTCTCTGCAGCCAGATTTACTGCTATGGGGATCTCCTGCATCAGGTTCAGATGGCCAAGTTCTACCCTGATGACAAGCAGTTTGTGGATATGTCACTGTCCGCAGATCCAGGTGAGGCCACCTCACCTTCTGTACCTTTACCCAAAGATGGCAGGGGCGAGGGCATGTGCCTCTGATCACACAGGGCTCAGGAACTCTTCTGACCCCTTCCTGCCACCTGCTCTCCAGAACAAGTCCTGCAGAATTTCACCGCGCTGGCCACAGCCTACAATGATAGCATCCCCACACAGCAGCTGCAGGAGTTTGTCCAGCAATACTTCCAACCTGTGGGGCAGGAATTGCTGCCCTGGACCCCTGAGGACTGGAAAGACAGGTACAACCTGGAGAGAGGACAGGAGGAAGTCCTGCTGACAGGGCTGCCTCCCTGAATCCTGTGGGGTACTCTTTCAGCCCCCAGTTCCTGCAGAAGATCTCAGATGCCAAGCTGCGTGCCTGGGCAGAGCAGCTGCACCAGATCTGGAAGAAGCTGGGCAAGAAGGTAGCAATGTACTGGGCCTGACCCACGGCTGACCCAAAGTGCTGGGGATGGGGGAGAGCTGTGCCTGTTAGGGACCCACAGCACCCCAGAATACAGATGTTTCCTGAAAACACAACCTCTCCCTGCTTGCTCCTGGAATGAAAGTCCCCTAGAAAGCACTTTTGAGGTCAGAGGGGAGCTTCTGCTTCTCACCTTCACCTCCTCCAGGAAGTCTCCCCAGTCTCTTCTGGCCCCCTCCAGGCTCCCCACTCCCACCTCCAATGCCACGTGGGCAAAGGCTCACTTCCTGCCAGGCTCTCTCCTCTCCTGAGGGCCTGGGCCAGGCCTGTGGCTCAGGGACAATAACTGCACGTCATTGCTGCATGCAGCTGAGCCCGTGCTCAGCACAGTCCTGAGGGACTTTCTCTCTTGCTCTGAGGCTCCAAGAGCCGGTGGTTCGCCCACAGCGGCCCAGGCCACCTACTCCCTCCTCCTGCTCACGCTGTGGCCTGGTGCTCCTGGCCCAGAGAGCTGTTCAGGGCTCCTTTGGCAGCTCGGCCCCCTCGGGAACACAGCTGGTCCCTCAGAATGACCGGGGCAGGCTGAGCTTCCCGCTGAAGCCGTACACACACAGGAGTGGTGGGGAGGGGCCGGGAGAGGACCTGATGGCCCCACAGGCCCCACGCTGCCCCTGCCTTTGCTCACCCTTCGCCTTTTTCTTCTACCTCCATCAGCCTGGGGAAGAGCTTGGGGTTTGGTCCCCACATGGGCCAGAGACCTGGGGGTCTGACTATCTAGGTCTGGCTTAATGGTGGCAGCAGGGATATGGGGGGGCCAAGGAGAAGGGACCAGCATCCCCTTGCCCACTTAGCTATGCCTGGGTCACAATAATGACTGCTGCCTGGTGGTCCCCTGTTGTCTCAGTTATTTTTCTCTTTGCCAAGACAAAATACCTGATACCCAAAGTTAAAGGAGGAAAGGTTTATTTGGCTCAGTTTGTAGAGGATTCAGTCCATTGTTGGCTGGCTCCCAGGCAGGTTGGCATGGCAGAGGGGCACTGGAGAAGAGAAACAGTTCACAGCAGGCAAAAGACAGCAAATCAGAAAAAGCAGCAAACGACAAGCAATCCCAGCAGCCCTCTTTCTGAAATCACTTATATTCTGTACAGGCTACGGCCCTTAGCACTCACATCCAGGGAGCGGCTTCCATTATCCACTCCCAGAACTGTGCCAAACCAATCTGTGGACTAATTTAGTAATCACACACCTTTGATCCCAGTTTCACATACTGTAGATCCAGCCACCTCTGAAAAGCCACACCTATGGGTCCATGAGACTTTGGAGAGGACATCTAGATACAAGCCATTACATCTGCCCGATGATAAGCTGAGTGGTCAGCTTCTATATACCATCAAGCAGAGTCAGAGGCTGGCACATGGAGGGGGGTGAGGACACTAGGCTCCAGCAGCTGGTCTTTGACCACACAGCTGAGCAGCAGCAGACACGGCCTGGTTCCACAGCTCTGGTGTCAGTGCCTCCTGCAGCTCCCACCCTTCTGCTGTCCCTCTTTGCTGACTCTAGATAAAGCCAGAAGTTCTCAACAACCCTGAGCGATTTTCTCTGATCTACTCGGAACACCCTTTCATCGTGCCTGGCGGGCGCTTTGTTGAGTTCTACTACTGGTGAGTACCCAGGGCCAAGAGACCAGGGGGCCCTACAGGGGCCAGCAATGTTAGGGAACTCTGAGCCAGTGTTCTGCCAGCCTGGTGTGTGGAGCAGAGGGTAGCAGTGGCGTGATATCTGTCTGCCCTTCCCCAGGGACTCCTACTGGGTCATAGAGGGTCTGCTCCTCTCTGAGATGGCCGAGACTGTGAAGGGCATGCTGCAGAACTTCCTGGACCTGGTCAAGACGTAAGAGGAGGGTTGGAGAAGCAGGTAAGGCATGGGCTTGGGCAGAGGATATCTCAGTAGGCCCCTATCTTGGCAGCTATGGGCATATCCCCAACGGTGCACGCATATATTACCTGCAACGGAGCCAACCCCCACTCCTGACCCTCATGATGGATCGATATGTGACTCACACCAACAATATCACTTTCCTGCGGTGGGTACCCCATCTGTACTGTTCTGCAGATCTACCCCCTCCCTGAGACCTCCCAAGGTGGAGGGCTTGCCCAGCCAAGGTGTAGCATATGGGACTCTATCCCAGGGAGCACATCGAGACCCTAGCCTTGGAACTGGACTTCTGGACTGTGAACAGGACCGTCTCTGTGAACTTGGGAGGAGAGAGCTACATCCTGAATCGCTATTATGTCCCTTATGGGGGACCAAGGTGAGGAACCACCTAGCCCAAGTGTCAGTCTCTTGTCATTCATTCTAGTGTGAGTATCACAAAAACAGGGCTGGAGGAAGAGAAATTTAGTCCAGCCTCTCAGATGTGACACTGAGTGTACTCGGCCACCCAGGGATGTGGGCCCCTAGGCAGCTGAATCAAGAGGGCTGGACTGTCTGCTTAAGCAGAGGGTTCAGTGCCTGCTAGTGCCACGCTGCCCATCTCTCCCCTCTGCCAGGCCTGAGTCCTATAGCAAAGATGAGGAGTTGGCAAACACCTTGCCGGAAGGTGAGCAGCACCAGGAAGGAGGGCAGGGGGCAGCAGCTGGACCTCTGAGGTGCATGTCAAGCCTTGGTCTGCTGCTACGTTATCCTGCAGCCAGGCCTGGCCTGGACCCCCTCTCTGTCTTTACAGGGGAGCGAGAGACTCTATGGTCCGAGCTCAAGGCTGGGGCTGAGTCAGGCTGGGACTTCTCTTCGCGCTGGCTGGTTAAAAGCCCAAACCTTGACTTGCTCAGTAGCATCCAGACGAGCAAACAGGTGCCAGTTGACCTGAATGCCTTCCTGTGCCAGGCAGAGGAGCTGATGAGCAACTTCTACGCCAGACTGGGTGAGTACTGGGGGAGGGCACTGGAAATGCTGGTGGCCCCACAGGGTGAAAGGCTCTCCAGCCTGCTCAGATGCTCTCAGGAGAGGCCAGTGCTAACACCATGCACCAAGACAGCAGTACAATTGGAGCTATCACACCCTCGCTCTGCCTTCCCTTTCCTACCATGAAGGTCTCTAGGGCCTATGAGGAGCACTCCAGTCTGTGCATCCAAAAGCCCCCCACTCTCTCTCCCCATTGCTGCCCCTTGGGCCCCTCAGAGCCAGGAAATTCATAGCGCCAGTGTCCTGTGGAGGATAAACTCGCAGGGGACACACCATTGCTCAGGGATTCTGCAAACCACAAGCAGGAAATGTGGACTGCAGGCAGACCCAGTCCCCAGGCCTCAGGATAGCTTAGTTGTTGGGGAGGAAGACAAATGGAGGAAACCAGGGTAGAGCTGGGGCTGGCAGTGTAGCTCAGTAGAACATTCGCCACGCATGCACAAGGCTTCATTCCCAGTGTCACGAAACAAAGAACAGAAAACAAAAGATAAAGTAGAACTGTCTAATACATGGGACCCAATGACAGGCTCTCTAAAGGCAGTGCCTTCCAGGGGACGATGTCCAGGCTGCCAAGTACAAAAGCTTGAGGAATCAGCGCCTGACTGCCATGCAGGCTGTCCTGTGGGATGAGCAGAAGGGTGCCTGGTTTGACTATGACCTTGAGAACATGAAGAAGAACTTCGAGTTTTATCCATCCAACCTCGCCCCACTCTGGGCCGGCTGCTTCTCTGACTCTGGTGTTGTGGACAAGGCTCTGAAATACTTAGAGGTGAGGGGACAGTGGGCAGCTGTGGCCCCTGGAGTAGGACAGTGCCCTCCTGACTCTGAGCAGGGACCTGGCAGGAACAGCTGCTCTTGTAACCTATTGCTGCGGCCACCAGGGGACAGCAGAGAGCCAAGGAGAGAAGGGCCAGGGAGGACACGGCTGACTTCCTGGGGGCCCAGGGTCCTGGCTCCCTGTCCAGGCTGCACCCACAGTCACAGCAATGCCTGCAACCTTCTAGGACAGCCAGATCCTGACCCACCAGTATGGGATCCCGAGCTCTCTCCGCAACACAGGCCAGCAGTGGGACTTCCCCAATGGCTGGGCCCCCATGCAGGACCTGGTCATCAGAGGTAGGAAGACAGGCCTGGGGCACCCGCCAAGGCCCAAATCCAGAGTGCAGAGCTCGGTCGCCCTGGTACTGGGGAAGCATGAGCAGGGGTGCAGGGCCCCTCGTTCGTTCTCTGGCTCCTGTCTCTTGCCTTCACCCCATCAGCAAATAGGTCCACCCCACCTGTCAGTGGGCCCAGCCTCCTCCCTCCCTCCAAGCCCAGGCGCTGGACTGTGAGCAGGTTGGCCTGTGGTTCCAGAGGGGAGGTCTTAGGGCCCAAGCTGTCTTCCTCCTTGGGGACAGTAAGATCTGGCCTCTGCCCTGCCTGGGGTGGGGGGCTCTGGAGATTCAGGTCCTGCTGGGTTGGGGTCTAGGCTTGGCCAAGTCACAGTCACCCCGGACCCAGGAAGTGGCTTTCCAGCTGGCCCAGAATTGGATCCGAACCAACTTTGATGTCTACTCGCAAAAGTTAACCATGTATGAGAAGGTGAGCTGACACGGGGTGTCCCTGCGCCGCCCCCTGCGCCTCCCCAGGTGGGGTGGGGAAGCGGCAGGCTTTGCAGGGCCCAGGGCAGCCCGACCAGGGCCGTGGCGGCACCCAGTGGGCATTTTTGGGTACTGCAGGGACAGGCGCTGTGGGCCGAGCTCCTTCTCCCCAGGGGTGTCCCGTCGTTTGCTGCCCTGGACTGGAGTGGTGGGCCTGGGGACAGTGTGTGACCTTCAGTCATGCTCTTCTCCCCAGTATGACATCAGCAAGGGACAGCCAGGCAGCGGAGGGGAGTATGCAGTTCAGGTGAGCAGGCCAACACCTTTCAGGGGACCCCTGGCTCTGTCACCCCCACAACTGACATGAATCCTCAGGCCTCCCTGTGGTCACCTGCATGTGAGCCCACCTGCACAGGGAACACTAACTAGTGCCCCTTGGTACCCCAAGAGGGAAAGCGATCACATATCCCCAAAACAGGGCTTGGGACTCCCCCCGATTTCAGTCAACTGGCCTTGCCTCTCTCCAGGAGGGATTTGGCTGGACCAATGGAGTGGCCCTGATGCTCATGGACCGCTACGGTGACCGGCTAACCTCAGGAACCCCGCTAGCTCTCCTGATGCCCCATTGCCTAGTAGCCACCTTCCTGTTCCACCTCCTGCTGGGCTTCCTGGCACAGTGACCATGGTGCCCACAAGGACTGACCAGGAGTGTGGCTTCATAGCCACTCATCTGCCAGCATGTCATCAGTCTCCAGGTTCTATTTCATTAAACCTCTGCGCCTGGCACTCTGGGAGGCTGGACTCTTGGGTAACTTATGAGACACTGTCTCAAATAAAACATAAAAATAGAAGGCCCTGGGTTCAGTCCCAGGTACTAGAAAAAAAAATGCACCTTCTTTTCCTTCTGCTTCTTACCTCCAAGCTTGTTCTGTCCAACGTCTATCTATGGGAGGGCAGTGACATGGATGCCAGGGCCTGGGGCCTGGGTCCCTCCTGGCATTTCTACAGGGGGAGATATCCTTTTCTGAGGGGAAAACCCAGCCCCATCACCCCAGGGACCCCAGCCCCCACACAAGTACATAGCCCAAATGCTTTATTGTTCTGCTGAAATGCTTACAAATACTGAAAAACACCCAGCCCAGGCCCAGGCAATCAAGGGCCCAGTGCTGGGGATGAGGGCAGGGGAGCTGGGCTTAGTGTTAAGGCGCGAAGGGCTGAGGCCAGACAGCTGAGGCCTGGTCCTCCATCTCCTGTTCTATCACCCTTCAGAGGCAGGAGGCGGCCGGAACTCAGGGCCCTCCGTCTGCAGCTCCCTCCTGCTCAGGCTTTCGGCTGAGTGCTGAGCAACCCTCCCTTTGTGTCAGCACCCGGAGGATGGCCCCTTAGCTTCCTGTCCCACGCACAGCACTGCTTCTCGGGCCATGGATCCCCAGCATCATCCCTTCTGGCTCTAAGCAAGGCACAGTGGAAGGGAGAGGGGAGACGGGGGTCAGCAGGCTGTGCGTCAGGGCTGGAGACAGGCAGGGAGCAGGTGTTCTTCCCCTCCCCCCACACGAGGTGCCCACGGCTCTGGGCTGGAGAGATGACGGCACGTACCCTCAGGTGGCCCATGGCCGAAGCGGTGGGCTGAGCTGTGGAGCAGTGGCAGTTAGTACTATGTTACCATGGCAATAGAGCAGTCACCATGGAGGCCACGGTGATGGGTCACCAACAAGGGGATGGAGCTGGGACCTCAAGGCTGACACTTGAGGTCTCCGGCCTTTGGGCCAAGTAATAAAAAATATAAATGAAGGAGAAGGGCGAGCAGAGCACGCTGCCCAAGCCGCTGCCCAACTCCAGCTGTGGCTCTGCTCAGCCCCCTCAAGGGGGTGAGGCAAGAGGGGATCTTTGGCAGATTCTGGTACCATAATTTGTCCTTTACAAAGGAAAAATAGGCTGGGGAGAGCAGGTGCCAGGTCAGAGGTGAGAGGCAGCTCTTCAGCCCTGTGGCCCAGGCACAACACTGAACAGATCTTCAAGTCCTGGGCCCCAGGGGCCAGCACATCCCCTCCCCAGTTTCCCTCTTCTCAGCCCAGAACCTCACAGGACTGAGCTCATTACAGAATATTATGAAGTCTTCTTGCACGAAAGCCCCCAGTGGCACTCTGTATGCTGGGTCTCTGTGAGGCTGGTTCCCACCGCGTGACTCTATCTCCGGGGTGAGCACAGCAACAGGTGCAGGGGTCCTAGGGCTGCCTTGGGGTCCAAGAGGCCCGCACAGTCAGTTCATGAACTGAGTGTAGCCCTCAGCCCCGGTGACAATGACATCCATCCAGATGCGCATGGCCTCTGCCGACGGGGCCACCATGTAGTACAGCCGGTCATGGGTTTTCACGCAGAAGGTGAGAGCTGGATTCGGGCTCTGTGGAGAGGAAGAGAAGAAGGGCCTGAGCTGGGGCTCACACAGGCCCAGAACATCCTGCCTTCCCTGTCGCCTTTCCCTCTCAGCCCCCAGGAAGCCCTGGAGCTTAGGGGTTGAGGCCTAAATGGCCCAAAGCCTCATCCCCACTACTCCAACGGCCCCAGACTGAACTGCTCCTCCTAGTGGTGCAGGTCCTCTATGCCCTGCAGAGCCTGGCAAGGGCACATCAGGCTGGGGGCGCTGTTCCCTGCACCTCTGGGCTCACAAGTGGATGTAAAGGAATGAGTCACAAAGGGCTGTTCTAGAGGACACTCTCAGCAGAGACAGGCAGGAAAAGCTGTACGAAGGATGCGAGGCCAGGACGGTGGAGGAGCAGCAGTCAGGGCTGGAGCAGGCGGGGGAGGGACAGTGGGAGGGAGGCGGTCCCAGCCCCAAGCACCCCGGCTTATCAACCTCCTGACTCCAGTCCGGTCTCTGAGGGTCCTTTGACCCTTATGCTGTCCCTTCTGCACAGCCTGTCCCCACAGGGTGACATCCTGCTGCCTTCTCCAGAGAAGGAGGCAACAAGTGTACTCAAGTTTCACCCTCCCTCAGACCCAAGGCAAGTTAGAGGGAGGGAGAGCCAGGGGTCAGGGGCAATGGGGCAAAGGAACTGTTAATGTGCGGAGCTCTGGTTACAGGCATGTGGGGTGGGGTACCTCGGTCACCATAGTGTAGCGGAAAAACCTCTTCTGAGAGGGAGAGAGGAAGAGAAAGTTGACAAAGAGAGCAAGGACTGGGCCACACCCACTGCAGAGGGCAGGCTGTGGCCTCAGCTCCTAGAGCCACCCGCCCCCCCACCCCTTCCCTACAGCCGTCCTTCCTGCCCCTCTGCTGGTCTCGGCCTCTGACCTTGGCGGCACTGCGCAGGTGGTCATAGTACACTTCCTCGATAGCCTGGAAGTAGATGACCCCCTTCAGCTTCGTCTCGTGCTTGTCTGCAGAGGGAAAGGGGCCGGGCTGAGGAGGCCTGCTGGACTCCCAAAGCAGGAGCACCATGGGCATGAGCATTTTATCCGGTCCCAGCCTCCCAGAATGCCAAAGCACAGCCTACTGGGAGCCTAAAGATACAGATAATGCTGAGCCCTGCTCGCCATTAGAGAAATGCACATCAGACACTGGTGTGTTCTCACTGGTCGACCAACAGGATAGCAAAAACACACACCCTGCTTTCGGCAAGGCCGTGAAGAAACAGGCAGTCTAATAATGCAGGGGAATATAAATTGGTAAAACCCTTGGTCATGTCTATCAAAATTAGAAAGGTACTTGTTCTTTGAGCCAGTGATATAAATGTAGATACCTAGACACAGATATTTTTGGTAGAGAAAGACCTTTAAGGCACATGAGGTGGTAAACAAGGAACATATTGTCCACTACCTCTTACAAAAGAGAAAGTGGGAAGAATATGCATTTGCATTTGCTAGGTCTCTCACAGAGATCCTATCGGAGACACAAGACATTAATAACAGGTGGAATACTTCTCAATTTAAACTATTTCACATTTTGATTTCTGAACTACATGGATACATTTATGGAGCGTGAGCCCCGAGGACATGGGTAACACCTCACCTCATGCAATGCGATGCGTAACAGGAGCGGAAGGACACTCTGCCAGAGCAGGGTGAGCACTCACGCAGCGGGCGGGAGCACAAAGCAAAGGTCAGGGCGTGGGTCACCCTGTCTGTCGTAAATCTGCTTGGGCAACACGACTGACCTCCTCACCCAAAAGCCTGAGTCCCACAGGAAAGCTGGGCTGATCACTAAACTCAAATGACAGCTGGCAGTAAGCTCGTCCTCCACCCCATGCCATGGGGGGAGCTTTGGATGGCAAATCTGAATCCTGCTGCCCCAGCCCACAAACTTAAACTGGCTGCCTACGTGGCTTGGCAAGGGCCCTTTGCAGACTGCTGCCCACGCGTCCCTCCAGCTCGTCTCGCCACCTCTCCTGCACAAACGCCAGGTTCAGTGCGGCCAGGCCAAGCTTCTCAGGGGTCCCTTCACAGATCTTTCTGCATACACCGGAACGCTCTCCTGCACATTGCCTTAACAAACTCAGACGCGATGGGAGGCAGCTGAGCATCCTCTCTGTCTGTCTGCCATGCTCACAGGCACGGTAGAGTGGGAGGAAGGAATAGGCACAGCCTGCTCACTAGCCGGTGTGTTTAGGGACTCCACAGCACACCTGCATGTCTTGGGTTGTCAGGAGTAGTAAACACAGCGATACATGCAAAGTAGTCAGCACTGTGCCCGGCGCACAATGTCGCAACCATCACTACATCGTTACACCCTGCACTGATGTCACATGGCAGACAGACCCCAGATCACTGCGAGAGCTCAGAGGAGAGCAGGAGCCACTCCTGTGACGATAAACTGCAGAAGACTTCAGAAAAGTGTCTAATCTGACCAGGTAGCATGGGGTTTCCATCAAGGAGCAGGAGGCTGCAGGCCCCTCAGGCAAGGTACACCAGGATCTGATCCTGCCAAATACCCAACTCTGTTGTTTCCTCCTTGGGACAAGGACCTGGCTCCAGGCCACCCCTCAGGCTCCTTCCTTCACTGCAAACGGTAACACGCTCTTGCCCCCACTTCCTAACCACCTACCCAGCCTTGATCTTGTGCAAGCTGGCTCCTGCCCTGTGCACTGCGGAAACGCTCTCTCCACAGCTCCAATCCCTGAATCTAATGGCCTTTGGGCCACATCAATTTTGGCCCTCCTGCAGGATCCATCATCGCTGGTGACACCTCCTGTCTGCAAACGCCTGCTTCTCTGGCGGGCTGCCTTCCCTGTTTCCACTGTCCGCCTAAACTCAGCCTACTTTTGTTTCACAGACATTAAGGAAGGTCACACTTGCCAAGTGCCAGCCCACACGCGGTCGGCGCTGGCTTCCTGCCTCCTGCCCCTTCTGCCTGTGCTCTCCTCACTTTCCCCTCGAGGGGAGGCCTGTGCTGGATGTGATTCTCCCTCCTCTCTACTCTGCTTTTAGGAGCTGAGAGACCTTGGCAATGTACATAATGCCTTTGAGCCTCACTTTTTTACTCATAAAATGGGTATAAATGTAATGGTTTTCTCATGGGGTTATTACAAAAATTAAATGAGATAATATATACAGGGTACTGAGCACAGCACTTAGCTCCTATAAAGGCTGGTAAATGTGATCTGCTATTATTGTGATTGTTGTGATTATTACTCCAACAGACTCAGCTATCACTCTGCCTCTAATTCTGACCTTTCTCCTAAACCTAGGTGTCCCAGAGACTCCTCAACCCCTCCTAGACCTGCTTCTTCCTCTCCCAACAACCTCCCCTGGCTTCCTAGCCCAGGTGAAAAGCGGGGAACACATGTGCCTCTGTTTCTCCATATCCAGGGCCCTGGGGGGTCAGAGAAGACTTCTTGGAGGGGAGACACTCGAGAAGGGACCAGGTTGGAGAGGGGAGTAGGGCACTCCAAGCCGGGGCATCCCTAGCACCTGCAGCCCTTTCCACTCTCAGGATTGCGCTGCCTGCATCGTGTCACCTCCCAACAGAAGCATTTAACGGCAACACAAGGCCTACTTAAGCCTCTCTTTTCCCTCTGCCACTGTGGCCAGCAATATCCCCAAGAAAAACACTCTGTAGCAAAAACAACACTGATGCGGAATGGAACCCCCAGCCTGTCAATGCACAGTAGAGATGTAATGGGAACAAGGACACCGTGATTGGGTGGCGTGTCACATATCTGTAATCCCAGGCCTCTGTGGGGCTGTGACAGGAGGAGCACAAATTCAAGCCCAGTCTGGGCAACATAGCAAATTAGTGAAAGCCTGTCTCCAAATGAAGAATAAAAACGGGCTGGTGATGTAGCTCAGTGCAAAGGCCCTGGGTTCAACCCCCAGTAGCACAAATCAAAACAAAACAGAAAAGGACTGGTTTTGAGCCTCTGGGATTTGAGGACTGGTTGTTACTGTAGCACATCATAGCCTCTTGTGACTAGGATACGATCCAGCACTCCATGCTCCAAATGGGAAATGTCCAGAGGGAATTCCAGAGACAGGAAACTGCTAGAGGCTGGAGTGAAGGGACTAAAGGTGTGGGACGGGCCAGTTGCCTGTTCCCTGGCTCTCCAGAGAGCTCCTTGGCACTGTGTAACAGGTCATGCTGAAATCTGCAGCAGAACTTCCCCAAGGGGTCCCCAGCCCAACCCACGCACCTATAGTGCCAATTAGCAAACCCACCATGCTCTGTATCAACTGTTCAGTGTCTGTCTTCCTGACTCTAAGCTCCAAAGGAGACAGCTCATCTTCAGCACCCACGATGCTATCTGCAATTTGTTAGATGTCCAGTAATACTGCTAACTGAGTAAGCAAATGAATGAATGAACGAATGAATAAACAAATGGAGGTGAACCAAACATATACCACACTTTCAGGGAGGAGAGGACAAGACTCAGCCTGAGCCTCTGAGCCCCTACTCAGAAATCTGGCCTCCTTCCCAAAGACCAGCTGTCTTAGGTCCCACCTCTGGCTGTCCCCAGGGATGCCCTGCTGGAACTCACCCACATAATAGGAAAGCGTACGCTTGAGCCGGTCGAAGACAAACCAGCGCTTCTTCCATGATTTGATCTTGCCGCCCATCTTGACCAAGTAGCCACGGCAGACCTGGTGGAAAGCAGGAGTGAGAAAGGCCCTAGAGGAGCAACCCCTCTCTCTCCTCCCTGCACAGCCTCCTTATGTAGGTGTCATCTCCTGTGTCTGGTTTTGTGGGGGCTGCTCCCAACATATCAGGCCAGCACACCAGGTGCTAGGACAGAGACCTGGTTACATGAAGGCAGAAAGTGACGCCACTTTTTCAAGGCTGGTGCCTGGGACCACAAGGTCCTCTCCCTAGTGACCTGGGCTGTCCAGGCCTGGTACCTTGCTGCTGAGCACCACGTGCAGGCAGGTGTCCACGCCATGGCCTGAGGACTCAATGTGGGTCTTCAAGTCAAAGTCCTCCTTCCGAATCGGCAGGTAGCGGGTCAGGGGCCGTGCCTGGGGCAAAGGGCAGGGTCAGCAGACTCTCCTTCTTTCCCATCATTCTCTCTCATCCCCTCGGCTTCAGTCCAGAACTCCCTGCAACCTGATATCACTCCCAAGTGCTGTGCTCAGTACCTACACACATCACCCCAACTGCATCACTCCAACTTGGTCACTCTGGTCTCACAGGGCTTATAACAAAAGCGCAGACCTCGCCTACTGCCTCTACCTAGACTCAGCCAAAGTGCTGGGTGACTCCTTGCCTCTGTGTGCCCACCTATGACCAGTCCACAGCCATCCTGATCCTGTCCCTGTCCCTGCCCTCTCCTGTGCTAAACGGAATAAAGCAAAGGCCAGATACGAACACACTCTAGGAAAAGAAGTCCCATGAGAAATGTACTCTCTAATGAGAAATGTGCTCTCTAGGGTGAGGAGTCTGCTTAGTGGTAGAGCATGTTCCTAACATACACAACGCCCTGGACTCTATCCTCAGCACCAAAGGAAAAAGGAAGGGAAGGAGAGATGGAGAAAGAAAGGAAACAAGGAGACAAATCTTTCTGACTACCCATGGGACCTTGTTTGGATCATATAACTCTTTGAGCTTAGTTTCCTTATGCATGTGTAAAAGAAAGACTTTAAATTAGATCATCACTAAAGTCTACACCGCCTCTGATACTAACTATAATTCTCAGTCAACCAGAGTATTTTTCTACTCCTTCTTTTCCATAAGTACCTTAAAATGGGAAAGAGAGAAAACATCACCAACTATTGAAAGAAAACACAAAACAGACAACTGCTGCAAGGAACCCCAGAGACGAGCTGACACAGCCCCGTCCACACCAGACCCCCGCAATGCCTGAGTCCCAGGACCAGGACAGGGCTGGAAGAGGAAGGCCCCAACAGTCACAACTGAGGCAGGAAAAGAGAAGGAGGCATTTGACAAAGATTCCAACTGCAGAGGTAAAACTCAAGAGTCCCTCATTGTTTCTTAATTTCCAAACCCAGACTAGGTGACCTGTCCCTTAGAATTTATGTTGTTAGCCGGGCGTGGTGGCGCACGCCTTTAATCCCAGCACTCGGGAGGCTGAGGTAGGTGGAGTGTTGTGAGTTCGAGGCCAGCTTGGGCTACAACGTGAGTGCAAGGCCAGCCTGAGCTACATAGTGCGACCCTGCCTCAAAAAACTAGGGCTGGGAGTTTGGCTCAGCAGCTTAAGCACCTGTCTGGCAGGTGCGAGACTGTGAGTTCGATCCCCAGTGCCACAAGAAAAAAAAAAAAAAAGAATTTATGTTGTTGCACTGTAGGAAATGAGAGAGCTCCAGTTGTTGGGCTGGTTGTTGAGATCCCAGAGAAAGCTGACCTGGAGAAGCCCACAAACACCCACCTGCAGGGGACAGCTCATCTGAGTCCTGCAGGTCCTCAAGGGGCCAAAGTCTGGGGCCCCTGCCCAGCCCCCATTTCTCTTTCTGCCTGCTCACATCTCCTGCATGAGGGCTGGTTTTGAGCAAAGAGGGGTCCCTGTTCAAGGAGAAACTACTGCAGTCCCCCAAAGACTATGGATGGAGGGGACTGAAGCTGGAAGGCCCCACGCGCTGAGGGCCAGGACACCGTGCAGCACCACGTGGAGGGGGAAGGAAGGTGCGGACACACAAAGCAGAGATGCGGCCACGCTGATTCTCGGCTCCCAGCCCCCATCTGAGGGGCCTGTCTGGACCCTCTCCTCTCACCCACCCGCAAGGCCCTCCTACACTGCCTGAACCAGCCCCAACAGGTCACTGTATCCCAGGGTTGACAAGTCCTAGGTAGAATCTGCCTGTGAGAAGCCAACAGCAATCTTGGCTGGAGAATGGCTCAGTGGTTCAGCTGAGGGGCCGGGGAGAGCCCCACTCCTCCAGCCCTCACCGTCAAGCCCGCCACCTCACACCCCACCTCCTGCTCACCTGGGAAAACTGTTTCTCCCGCATCTTGACCTCCTTCTCCACCAGCTGCTGCCGCCGGGCCCCCTCGCTCTGCAGCCTCCGTTCCACCTGCTCCCGCCTCCGCCGTTCCTCCTCCAGGGCCTGTCGCCGCAGCTCCATCTCGCGCTCCTGTCCCCAAAGCCAGGGGTCACTGTCGGCATCCCCCGCTGGCCCTCCTCAGGCCCGGGCGAGCCACAGCACAGACGCCTACCACAGACGATGGCCTAGCAGAGGAAGCACTGTTCACAGAGCTACTCTCTCCAACAGCTCTGCTGCCTTTGGACACAGGTTTTAAAGTGTGACATGCCTGGCTTCAAACCCTGGCTATGTCACCACTGTGGGCTGTGACCCGGACAAAATCATTTACATTCTCTAAGCCTCAGTTGCCTCATCTGGAAAATGGGATTAAATGTGCCTACCAAGATTATAGTGAAAATTAAACAAGATCCTGTTTATAAATGCTCATCACTGATTCCAGCAGCTCATCACTGATTCTAGCACTTAAATATACAGGGCTCTTTTAATTGTAGCTGAATTCCTAGAATGTAAATTATTTAACTTTTCTCAACAGCTGTCCTTCCATGATCACCAATTTAAGGCCCTTTGATACTCCACATTAGTAATACCTGTTGGAGAAAAATAAGATTGGAGACCAAGGCTCCAGTTGAAATCATTACAAAAGGGTTTCAAATTGGGCAAGGTGGTACATGCCTGTACATGCCTGTAATCCCAGCACTCTGCGAGGCTGAGGTAAGAGGATCACAAATCGGAACCCAACGTTGGCTACTGAGAGACTTAGCAAGAGCCTGTGGCAAAATAAAAAAAGGCTGAGGAAACAGCTCAGTGTGAAGGCCCTGGATTCAATCTCCAGCTCGGCAAATAAAAAGGGCGGGGAGAGATTTTAACAATCATTAAAACAACTCATAAATATAAAGCAAATTGATGATACTTTTTATGCCTTAATGACAAAGACTCTGTACCAGTGATGGCGATTTTGTTGCTTTTTTTTTTTTTTTTTTTTTTTAGAAAGGGTCTCACTGTGCAGTTCAGGCTGGCTTTGAACTCACTATGAAGCCCAGGCTGGCCTTGAACTCACCTCAATCCTCCTACCTCAGCATCCCAAGTGCTGGAATTACAGATGTGCACCGCCATGCCCAGCTTAATGGTAAATCTTTTACAACAGCTTTCAATGATAAAAAATAGCCCACTATGGCACGCCCACTATGGCCACAGGGTAGCCACCATTGCTCTGTACCATCTGACATATCTTCCCAGTTCAAAGTTAACAGAATCAATTTTCTTTCTATTTGCCAAGAAATGCTTGTAAATCTGCCTTACTTTGATGTAAATAAGGTTAAGAGGCACCCTTTTCTGGCTGGTCTTTCATCTAAATGGTCAGTGCCCCCTTTAAAACAAACAAACAAACAAACAAAAAACCCTAGCTGCTAAATGTACTTCATGGGTTCCACTTTCATCTCAACACATATGAAGTGTTAAAAAATAAAAGCCAGGAAGTCGCATGCACCTGTAATCCCACCTACACAGGAGGCTGAGACATGCTTGGGCCCTTGAGTTGGAGACCAGCTTGGGCAACATAGTGAGAAGCATCTCAGAGAAAAAGAAAAGTGTCTCAGCCAGATTCTGTAGACCCTTTGTTTAACCTCCCTCCCGGGCAGAGTTTTCCTCAGCCTATTCATGCCCAGCATCAACCACTGGTCCCTCTTTGCCAAGCCCCAGCAGCATGCCCAGGCTAAGGGATCAGGAGTTCCTGCAGCCACTTCCCAGCCAACACCTCTGCTCTGGCTTAGGCCCCTGCTTCCTCTTCCACCCTACACTTCAGACCTTAGATCCTGCTTTCCTACCTATTCCCAAGAGGAACAACCTGCTATGCGGGGAAAGAAACCAAAATTCCCATGGTTCCCAAAGTGTCCAAAGAGGGGTCAAGCTCGATGAAACATGCCAGCACTAGGGAGGCTGAGGCAGGAGGATCACCCCAAATTTGATGCCAGCATGAACTACAAAGTGAGACCCTGTCTCGAAATACCAAAAATAAATAAATAAATAACAAAAAAACAAAGTGTGGGGCCAGGGATTTAGCTCAGCGGTTCAAACGCTTGCTTGGTAAGTGCAAAGTCATGAGCTTGATCCCTGGTACCAAAAAAACCCCAAAAAACAAAAAACCAAAGTGTTCGTAGAGGGATACAGACAGACCAGAAGTTGCTATAAAGGAAGCTCATGGCTGGACCATGGTTCCTGAGCTGCTGTCTGTTCCACAGCTGAGAAGCTGCAGCCCGACCTGGCCCCCTGTGGCCTATTTAAGGAACACAGACTTTTTTCTTTCTTTTTTTTTCTTGGTTGTTTGAGACAGGGTCTCACTATGTAATTCAGACTGGCTCCATACTATCTGACACATCTTCCCAGTCCAAGCTTAACAGAATTGGGGCCAGGGATACAGCTCAGTGGCACAGTACCGGCCTGGCAAACGCAAGGTCCTGAGTTCGATTCCCAGTACAAAAAAAAAAAAAGAGTTAAAAGAATCAATCTTAGCTGGGCATAGTGGCCCATGCCTTTAATCCTAGCACTCAGGAGACTGAGGCAGGAGGATCATTGCAAGTTCGAGAGCAGCCTGGGCTACAAAGTGAGTTCAAGGCCAGCCTGAACTGTACAGTGAGACTCTGTCTCAAAAAATAGGGCTGGGGATTTAGCTCAGTGGCGTAAGTGCCTGCCTAGCAGGCACAAGGTCGTGAGTTTGATTCCCTGTACAAAAAAAAAAAAAAAAAAAAAAAAGAAGGATCAATCCTCTTTTCCTCCATTTGTCAAAAATGCTTGTAAATGGCCTTCAACTCACTATGTAGCCCAGGCTCCCAACTGCTGGGATTACAGGCCTGGCCACACAGACCTTTAACACACTTTCTTAGCCAGGCATATGGGTGCACATCTGTATCCCCAGCACTCAGGAGGTTGAAACAGGATCACTCTGAGTTTAATACCAGCCTGGGCTACATAGTGAGTTCCAGACCAGCCTAAACTATTAATGACTCTCTCTTAAAAAAAAAAAAAAAAAAAAAGAGACACTTTCTGCTGGGCACAGTGGCACATGCCTATAATCCCAGCACTTTGGGAAGCTGAGGCAGAAGGATCACAAATGCGAGTCCCACGTAGGTGACTTAGTGAGATACTATCTCAAAATAAAAAACAAAACAGGCTGAGGTTGTAGATCAGTGTGAAGAGCCTGGTTTCAATCTCTAGTACTGCAAAATAACAATAAAAAATAAAATGCTTTCTACTCCAATGCAAGGTCACACCAATGCAATGAAGAGGTGCCAGACCCTTGGTGGGTGGAGGACACTGTGGGTCCCACGCCTTCTGCCTCTGGGCAGGTCAGCCTCACCCTGGATTCCATGAGCCGGCTCTTCTCCGCATGAGCTTCCCTCAGCATCTTCTCCATCTCCTCGATCTTGCCCATGTCCAGACCACTGGCGCTGCAGAGGGAAGGGAAGCGAAGCTGTGTCAGGAGCTGGTGGTGCCCGCTAGAGGCCACGGGCGGGGTGGGGAGGCACCTGGACATGTTGTCAGGGGAGCAGGCCGAGTTGCCCCCGGTGGAGATGCTGGTCTCCATGCTGTCCGAGCTCTCCAGACTCAGCGTGTCGTAGGCGTGCTCGCCCTCATCCCCTCGCTCCCGCCCAGGCGGCAGGTGGTGCAGGATGGAATGGTGCATCAGGGCGGGGAAGGGCACTGCCCCATGCAGGGCGTCCCACTGGCACTGAGCCTCAGCCGCTGCTTTCTGCTTCAGCTCAGCCAGCCGTCGCCTCTGCTCCTCAATCACCTGCTGCCCTGCAGGAGGAACAGGTCAGAGTCACAAGGGGCTCCTACCTGTCAGGGGCAGGGACACTGGCAGCATCACAGAGGGAGGGGGCCAGCAGGGACAGGTTAACACACATGGCCGCAGGCTGGCAGCCCCGCCAATGCTCGGGTCGCCTGCCTAACTGGCCAGGGCGCATGGTCTGCTGCAGTGCTCTTTCTGCATCCTTAGGCCTACAGGGCACCTGGCTCCAGGTCATGGTGGAAGCCTGAGCAGATGAGCAGGACACATGCACCCGCCCGCCTGCTGGGAGGGGGAGACAGCAGGAGTCCCATGAGCTCAGGGTGCCAACGCAGACACCCCCACAATGCAGAAGCGAGAGCAACAGGAGCAGAAAAGAAGGCACAGAGACAGGGCGCACAGCAGAGAGCAGCAGGGAGGTGAGCAAAAGGGGTGGGGCCAGCAGGAACCTCAGCCCAGCTCAGCCTGGGAACCTATGGGGGACCTGGACAGGACACATCATGCTGATGCCTGGCCAAAGCAATGCCCTCGGTGACCAACGTTCTACCTGCTGGGTCGTCGGTTGAGGGGGGCTCGGCAGGAAGCAACTCGACTGGCGTGGGGAGCCCCGGGCAGAGGGTATGGGAGAGAGACACAGAGGGGATAAGAAGAGAAAGAGGCATAGACATGGGCTTTCAAAACAACCAAAACACACCCAAGCAACAAGGACTGCTGGGTCCCCAGAGCCAATGTCTCTGAGAACTATTTCTGGAAGTCATTAAATCCATCCAGGTTGGGAAACATCTAGCCCTGCTCAGGTCAACAAGCACTTCCAGTATTGGCTGGCCTCTGTAGGGAAGAAGATGTCATAACCCCCCACACCCTGAGCCCCTGTTCCAAGTCTTTCGATAAATATTCAGGCAGCTCTGCTTTCAGTATCCAACCAAAATACTTGCTCCTCTCACCCAGATCCCAATTAAAAAGAAAACATTCTGTGAAAGGTGTGGGAGGTGCCCCAGGGAACGGGGGCACTGGCACTGCAGCCACTCACCCTTCTGCTGCAGGGCCAGCTGGCGCTTGGTCTCAATGTCCTGCAGCGTGGCTGCCAGGTTACGAGGAAGGCTGCCTGTGCCATTCTGGGCAAGTAGGGCACTCTGCAGATAGAGGACAGGGCCCTGGTACCACCGTTCGGCCCACCCACCCCATCCCACAGCCTGCTGGGCAGCCCTGCCTCGCCCCAGAACCCCAGGACCCCAGGACCCCAGGATGGCAACTTCCATTCCCCCACCACTCTCTGTCCTCAGACCTTTGGGGAGGGGCTGCGGCCCAGGGTAGCCACACTGAGCTGGGAGGAGGAGGAGGAAGAGCCAGACGAGGAGGGGAGGGGGCCACTGCGGGTTCGGGGCAGCGGGCTTGTGGCTTCGCCATCCATCTTGGAGTGGTAAACCTGCAAGGAATACAATCTGGTGACCTCTGCCTCTCCTACTAGCAGCCACCCCCATGTCCCCTTCTCTAGTGCCAGGCCTCTGAGGCCTTCTGGTTCCAGGTGACAAGTGGGTTGAGCCTCCTGGACTACCCAGTGGGCACATGCTACTGCCAGCTGCTAATTTTCCTTTCCAGGCCTTTTCTCCATAGGCCAAATCCTGGCCCAACCCTAGATCTGAGAAGGCCTTGCAAACTAACCCACACCAGAAGTTAAGAGCTGTGCAGGAGAACAAGTAGGGGCCAGGTTCCTTCTGGTCCCAACTCTGCCACTAACAGGCTATGTAACCTTGGACCGTGCACCTCCCCACTCTGGGCCTCAGCTTCCTTGTATGCAAATGGAAGGGGCAGACGTAAATTAAACCACTGCCAAGCTGCCTCGCAGTGCTAACAGACGGTGCGTATGGTCTTTGGAGTCAAGAGTCCTGACTCCACGTAAGCTCTGCTACTTCCTTCTCATAGTTCTGTGGCCCTGGCAAGATTTCCTATCTTCTCAACAGTGTCTGATCTGTAAGATGAAAGTTAACATCTTCTACCTCAAAGGCCTGTGGTGATGACTGAATGAATTAAAACTCCAGACAGCTGGGCACACAGCAGAGGTGCCACAAGTTACATGAATCAAACTCCCCCGAAGGGAACATGGAATTGTAGCTGAGGTCACAGCCTTACGGGTGCAGCACTTTCACTCAAAGAATGGCTCAGGCACCACAGCAAGTCAGTGGAGCAAAGCGTGAGACTATTCAAGCACCCTTCCCCCACCATGGTCAGTAGCTGGGCCCACGCTCGCCATGAGTGCTCTTGGGAGATGGGTATATCCCCAAGGTTGTCACTTTAGTTTTTGTCCTCTTCTTTTCTGTATCCATGTATCACCCTTGGGAAGACCAGGAAAACAAAATACTGGTGTTTCTTCTAAGACACATTAATTCCAGTTGTGACAGACTCAAGGGTGTGTCCATTCCTAACCTAGGTGAGAAGCTCTGGGGAGAACCGCTTCCACCATCACCCTGTGGCACAGGAGACCAGCCCCCCAGTTGCCCACAGAGCCAGATGACTGTCCACAGAGAGCTCCTCAGTGTCCTCTGCAGGTCCAGGGTCCTCTCCTTGCTGTGCTGAGCAGATTACCCAGAGTGTATGGTATGACTGAGGGCCTGGCAGGAGGTACACTGAGCAGACAGGAGCAAGACCTGGGAAGAACTGGCAGGAAGGGGGTTACCTGCAGCTGACGGGAAGCTTTGGCAGGCAGAGGTGGGGGGGAAGAACGAGGGGAGGCTGCAGCAGGGACAGTCCCCAGCCCGGCCATCAGCTCCTGGTACCACTGCTCTAAGTCTACAGCAGGGAGCAGCAGCTTCTCCATCTGGAGGGGCAGGGAGAGGGCAAGGATGGAGAGGAAGGGCCAGGATGGAAGGGGAAAGGGATAGGAGGAAGAAGAAGGAAGTGGGGGTTGAGGAAGGGGAAAGGAAGACCGTGTCAGGGAAATGGGCAGGAAGGGAAGGGGAAAAAGGGAAGGAAAGGAAAGGAGGGAGGAAGGAGAGCAATAAAGAGAAGGAAGAGAAAAACAGTGAGATGACAGTTGTCCTAAATGTGATAAAGGCAAAGAGAAACAGTCAGAGTACAACTCCCAGAGCACAGACATGCGCTACGCCAGCCAGCCAGAGCCTGCAGGCACCCAGCGTGTCCCTCAGGCTGTCCTGGGGCCGAGAGGCCTGTGAGCCAGGGCCGGACACACACAGACAGCCACACCAGCCATAGGGTGGGGGTGGCAAGAACACACAGACCACCAACCTTGGGTGAAGGCGTGATGGAAGCGGAGGAGGAGGAGGAGGGCAGCACAGGAGGAAGGCAGGTGGTGGGAGCCAGGTCCCGGGAGGCAGAGGCCCAGGGAGGCTGGCCTGGCGCAGGGGCTGGGGGCATGGGCGAGGTGCCCCACATCACCTTTAGCTGCTCAAGCGTCACGTACTTGGGGGAAGGCCGAGCACAGGAGGGAATACAAGAGGTTAATGGGACTGGAACCCAAGACATGGCCCTGCCCACAAGGGAAGGAAAGAACAGGAAGCAGAGAGTGGAGGCCAGCCTGGACAGCCAGAGTCCTCTTGGACGGATGATGCCTTTCTCCTAGAGCGGACTGCCTGCCCTTCCCCTGTGAGCCATGGTGAGCTGAGGACAGCTCCCAACGCGTCAGGAGGAAAAGGAAGCACTCTCTACGCCCCCTGCCACCTGCCCTTTTCTCTCACGTTGAAAACTGACCCTGCTGTTGCCCCATCCCCACCCAGGTCCCAGGCACAATGGAGGCCACCCACGAGCAGGCCCTGGGCATAGGCAGGCACACTCAGCAGCTGGTACCTCACTGTCAGGCAGGGGCTGGGTGAGCGCGCTGGGGGAGGTGGCAGAAGCATAGGGGTCCAAGCGAGAGCACAGCTGGAGAACCTCTGCCAGGCTCACATACTCCTAGGGACCCCAGGGTAGGGGGGTAGAGAAGAGATTAATGAGGTTCAACCTGGTACCCGACACCCCACACTCCATGCCAGGCACAAGTAGGCACACAATCCCGAGCAGGGTTAGGTGCTCGGCTGTCCTCTTGGCCGTGGTGGGCTGTGGGAACACGGAACTGAAGAGGGTGAACAGAACTGACTGCTGATGGCTCCTCCTGAGAGGCATTTATTTCTGCCCCAAGCAGATCCTGAAGGCCCATGCCTAGACTGGCCCTTGACTGGAGACAGGTAAAGAGGCCTAGGAAGGCCTTCTAAGAGCCCACTGAGGCACAGAACCAAGCTCCTGGCGAGCCCATCTCTCTCAAGCACCAGGTATCCCCAGGGCACACACATGCAGCATGGATCACCAGTCACACCATTCCCCAGGGTTCCTCCCACCCCACTCTCCAGCACAGAAGCCGGACACATGGGGAGAGAGACGGGGATGCCACCAGGGCCTGAGCGAGATAAGCGTTCAGGAAGAGCTTAGCAGAGAGCAGCTAAAAGCCCTGGCAAGAAAATAGGCCCACTGGCCCAGGTAAGCAGTGGGAAAGATGCTGGCACACTTGACTGTGGGTGGGAAAACAGGGCCTGTCAGCCCCATCACACAGCTTTAGAATCTGAGCTTATCTAGGTGCTGGGCATTGCAAACATCCACAGTGTGTGCTGAATCAAAGCAGTGGACCCCAAGCCTGCCTTATCCAGGGCAGCCATCCAGGCCTAGCTCCAGGGCGGGACTGGCCTCTGAGAGTCATGGGAAATGAAAATGAGCTCGCAGGTCCAGTGTGTTGTGAATGACATGCAGAAACTGGTGAATGACATGCAGAATACATGCAAATCAATGCTCTGATTTGGCATGGGCTGCCAAGACACCCTACGTAGGAATGGCAAAATGGCACACTCACACAAACACCACCAAACTCTGCCCCCCAAACAGTTATTGCCACACACCCATCAGCTGGGGCCTCAGAAGCTATAGTTTGGAGCTCAGCGGGCAGGCAGATAGGCAGCCGGCAAAGCAGAGCACACAGTTAGCTGGGATTACCTCTTGTACTTTGGGGCAGAGCAGAACAGAAGCAGGTGGGGTTAAGGAGACAGAGAAGCCCCCAGCCTGAGACAACCCTGAGAACGGGCCCAGAGCCTTCGTCCCTAGCCCCATTTCTGAGGACTCGGAGATGAGGAGCTCAGCCTACAGAGAGGGTACACAGTGAGGGGACTCACCCCTCACACTCAGCCCTGCCACTCGCCCCAGGCCTGATCACTTGTGCAGTGACACAAGGAGGGAGGAAAGAGGTCAGAAAAACAAGTATGTCCTAATTGGGCCTTACACGTCAGATGTGCAGACTTGAAAAGAACCATTTAGGGCTCAACAACCACTTCTGAGCCAAGAGCCTGGCTCCAGATGGAAACTCAGAAAGCCGCAGGATCAGGACCCCTAAGATCCTTGAACTGCCCCCTTCAAGGTCAATCCACCCAGCCCTGACTCTTACCAAACCTCTGAGCTCTCTGCCTACCCTACCCAGGGTCCTTGAGCGCATATATCCAGCCCCCCACCAAATGGTGAGATCAGTGAGCTCCTAAGAGCCCAAAAAGCAACTGAGAAGCACCTGGTAGCCAGGGAGGTTTAAATCTCAGATCCCAGGGCCACTCTTCCTATCTCTCCAGTTCAGGATGATGCCTCCACCCTCAACCTTGGCCACCAGGGTGAAGGTGGCACAGGTTTCTATCTTGGGCCTGAAGCTGAGGCTGACCCAAATGTTACCTCTTTGAGCGTCGAGGTGGTCTTTGGGAACGGCCTGCCCCCCGTGAGTGAATGGTATCTCCTTTCCAGCATGGTCAGCTTCTCCTTCTCCTGGAAGCCCACCGTGTTCGAGACAGAAAGAAGTGGGACGAGGGTAAGAGAGAGTCCCTGTGACGTGTCCTCGCACTGGCAAATCTCCACCCCAGCCCTTCCACACGCCCTTCACCAACCCCACCCAGTCCCCGCCTGACCCGAGGTGGGTACCTTCTGCAGCAGCTGCAGGGAGGCATTCTTCTCCCTGGCCAGACGCTCTGATTCCTGCACGGCCTGGGCCCGGATCTGCCCAGCCTGACTGTCCAGGATGGCCAGGCGCTCCTAAGGAGATGGGGAGGGTGGATTGGGTCAGGCCCTGGGAAGATGGGCCTGAGCCCCAGGTGAGACTTGGCTGACTCTCCTGCCCAGAGTCCTTGGGCTCCAGTGAAGGGAATCACCTAGCTCTTCTCGGCTTCAGCTCACCCCAAGAAAACTCAGAGTACCCTGGTCAGCTCCTTCCCTTGCCATTCCCTTCCTCCCTCAACCAGTGACCCCTGGGCCACGAGGCAAACTAGCCAGAACCCAAATCCTCAAATCTCACTTCTTGCACTTCACGGCAAAAGGGTTCCAAAGCCTGAAGACATGGAACAGCTCTCTATCTGCCCCGTCCCCCACTCCTGCATCCAGGTCCCCTGCTCTCCCAGCTGGGCTTCTCCCCACCCACTGCCACTGCTCGCCCAGCTTTTGGATCCACTCCACATGGCCACAAAGTATCTCCTTCACAAGGCTGTTGAGCTGTGTTTGCTTATCTGAACTGTTTAATCTTTCTAAATATAATACACACTTACTTAAGTAACTGTTCTTGAGATAAGGTCTTCCTATGCTGCTTATGATGAACTTGAACTCCTAAGTTCAAGCAATCCTTTTGCTTCAGCCTCCAGAGAAGCCAGGGCTATAGGTGTACACAAGCACGACTGGCTTTTTTCCTTTTCTTTTCTGTGTGTGTCTGTGTCTGTGTGTCTGTGCTACCTGACATTAAACCCAGGCCTTCACACTGAGCTAAATCCCTCATCTTTTTATTCATTTTTGGTTTGGTTTGGTTTTTGAGACAGGGTCTCCCTATGTAGCCCAGGTTGGCTTCAAACTCTTAGTGATCCTCTTGCCTCAGCCTCCTGAGTGCTGGGATTACAGGAATGGATGGCTCCTCATTACACATAGGATAAAGCACAAACTCCCGACCCAGCGTGCAAGGGCTCCAGGAACTGGTTCTACCCTTTGCCTGCTTGGCCGTCCCTGTACCCTGTGTTCAGCCATACTGTAACTCAGCTGTGCAGCTGTGTACTTTCCATCTCCCTCTTTCTCTCCCTCAACCCAGGGGTGCCGCACAGAATTCTGCACCCATCCAAGCCCAGATCAAATGCTACCTCCTTCCCTAAGCCATCTTTGATCATCACTCAATTTCTTTGTTCCTTCCTCTCTGCTCACATTATTCTATACCGCCATGTCCCTTGTCTTACTATTTGTCAGTGTATCTGTCTACCTCCACCATCACCTCATCCCAAATATGAAATCTGAGGGCAGGACCAATAGGATTTAGCACAGTGCCTGGCTCAATAATCATATGCTAAAAG
This sequence comes from Dasyprocta punctata, assembly GCA_004363535.1. Taxonomy (NCBI): domain Eukaryota; kingdom Metazoa; phylum Chordata; class Mammalia; order Rodentia; family Dasyproctidae; genus Dasyprocta; species Dasyprocta punctata. Next base: position 26,868 of record RJWM01011942.1, read on the forward strand.
AAAACAGAAAGATACTAAGTGAAGGAGAAGGAGAAGAACTAGGAAAAATGGGCAGCGTTAATCCCAGGAAGGTTTCCAGAAAGAGGTGGTCTACACCATCCCTCTAAGGAACGACTCTGGGAGAAGAATGCAGGAAGAAAGAAGCTGTGCTAAACCTGGAGTCACACCAAGGAAAGCAGCAGGTCAGGCAGTCACTGTCACAGCAAGCGCCACCATTTCCACAGAACACAGCAGGAGCCAGGAACTCTGCCAGATGTTTTGCAAGGACCCTTAGTGCCAATTTTACAGGTGAGAATACTGAACTTAGCTCCTGTATTTATGTTTACATTTAGGTCTTGCTTCTCAGCTAGCAAGTGGCAGAGCTAGCACTAGAACCTAGGGCTAGGTTGGATTCCAGGGCTAGTACTTCCACTTCGAGCCACTTTGAACTAGAGTGGACAGGGGATCACAGGGCTCTAGGGCAGGCAGAGCCTGGGGTGCAGGGTGAGGCTGGGCACAGGGAGGAGCACGGGAGAGAAGGTGACCTCTCCTTCCCAGCTCTCAGTGCTGGGTTTGTTTCCTAGAGGTGAGAGTAGGCATGGAGAGGAAAGAAGCAGAGCCTACTACTGACCCCTCCCTAACTTCCTGGAGCTTATAGTCTCCAGGACCTCAAAAAGACAGGCATAGTCATCTCAGGGCTCATTGCTGCATATCCTCCAGAAGGAACGCAGAAGAGGCCAGAGAAATGTCAGCCGCTATACCCCACATAGCACAGCGGAAGGACCATGGACTCTGGGCCCAGGCAGGCTTGGGTTCCAACTCTCACTCTAAACTTATAGCGTGGGAAGCTTTGGGTAAACAGGTTGGTTCTCTGAGCCCTAATTTTTCTCCCTATAAGTTGGGGATAAGAGTGTCTACCTTGTGAAACCCCCGAAAGGACATAAGATGACCCAAGGAGCCTCCTGGTAGAGAACCTAGCACACACTCATGTGCTTGGGAATCTGAAAAATGTGTGCATTTGTAAGGCATTGTAGCTCAGACAGGCAAGCAAGGGGCTTGGACTTGGGAGGTCCAGCAGCTCCTTGCTTACCACCAAACCCAGGGTGGCCAGCAAGCCCCTCAATTCACCACTTTGGGACAATGCTCCTGATTTCACTGTCCTCCCCTTGCACACACATGGATGCAGGAGCCCAAGCCTCAGCCACAGGTATGTGAGCCTCCAGGGCCATCCTCCCTTATCTACACACACCTGCCCCATCATCCGGCCATGCCTGGTCTGGCTAAGATCACAGACAGTCACAGCATTAGCACACCAAAGCCTGCCAGGACACCACTCAGTCCTCTTGTTTATAGCTTAGTCATGCCAGGGCCGAGCCAAGGCTAGAACCCAGGAGGACACCCTCCCAATTCCCGGCCAGCTCTAATGTTCAGATCCCGGGTCTCTGTATGAATCCCAGCACTTCCATCAGACAGAGCTCCGCAAAGACAGGAGCATGACTAGGGGGTATAGCTCAGTGGTAGAACATGTGCTTAGCAAGTAAAAAGCCCTGGATTCAATCCCCCCGGCTCACACGCATGGGCAGAAGCAAGCCAGGTCCTCCTCCATTTTTCATTCCTGCCCAGCCAATGCCCAGCTCTGAAAGTGAGTCAACTCTACTTTCCATTGGAAAACTGAGAGGACTCAGGTGTACTAATAGTAGTTACTCTTTAGGGTTAGGGTTAAGACCAGGATGCCACACTGAATCAGGAGTCCAAGGAAGGGGGCATCGACCTGGGTTCCAGCCTTGTTTCAACACTGGCATGGCTGAGCTATAAATAAGAGGACTGGGGAGCCGGGTGTGGTAGCGCACGCCTTTAATCCCAGCACTTGGGAGGCTGAGGTAGGCGGAGGGTTGTGAGCTCGAGGCCCAGTTTGGGCTACAATGTGAGCGAAAGATCGGCCTGAGCTACACACCACGACCCTGCCTCAAAAAACTAGGACCGGGAGTTTGATTCAGTGGCTTAAGCGCCTGTCTGTCAGGTGCAAGGTTGTGAGTTCGATCCCTGGGGCCGAAAATAAAAAAAAAAAATAAAAAGAGGATTGGGTATGGTGTCCAGGCAGTATCCTCTGCTGAGTGTTTTTGGTCATCACGCATTCCATCCTGCCTTCCATGCTAATTCTCTCAGTTCTGATTTTACAGACTAGGAAACAGAGGCACAAAAATATGAAACAATCCTAGCACTAGGGAGGCTGAGGCAGGAGGATCTCAGAGAGTTCAAGGCTAGCCTGGGTCACATAGTAAGTTCAAGGCCTGCCTGAACTGCAGAGTGAGACCCTGTCTCGAAAAACAAACAAACAGGGGCCACGGATATAGTTCAGCAGCACAGCGTCTGCCCAGCAAGCACAGGGTCGTGGTTTCCATCCCCAGTACCAAAAAAAAGGAAAAAAAAAAAAAAGCGACATTAACTTTCATGAAGTCAGCTCTCCTCTGGTGCCTAGGGGCAGGAATGGTCGCCCACCTTCCTCTTGGCCACGCTGTGCAGCAGCTCTGCCTTGCTCCGCAGCAGCCCCTGGCCTGCCAACTCGCGCTCCTCCTCTGCGCGGCTCTCCCGCTCCAGCTGCTGGAACTCCAAGTCTTCAAAGAGCTTTGTCTCCGTCTCTAGGGCCTCTGCTTCCTTCAATGACAGTAACATTGGGATGATGTTCATCCTGCCACCCTGGGCCCGGAAGGCCAGGCCACAGAGACGGGAGTGGTGGGGGCTCCACCCGGGGAATCTGGGCAGGGAACCTGTCCCCTCCCGACTCCCTCTGCTCTGCTCCACGGGGCCCCTTTCGTGGGCGTCAAAGCCTGGAGCGCTGGATCCCCCGACCTCGCCTGTCCCCTCCAGTCCTTAGCACCGACCCTGTGTCCGGCCGCAGCGCAGGGGCCGGGCAGTCCCGTCCCACGCTCTCCTCTCCTCGGTCTGGGTGGGTGGCCCGCGGGGGCCGGGGGAGGGGCTGGAACTGACCCTTCTCAGCTGCTCCTGTAACTGTTCCCGCACTGACTCGGGGCAGTTATCGAGCTGCGTCTGGAGCTCGGCGTACAGCGCCTGGCGGGCCTCCAGGTGCCTCCGTCCCGCGGCCAGCTCCGCCCTCTCCTGGACGGCGGGAGGGGAGGGAGGCGGGGCACAGGGGAGAGAGAACACACACTCCTCAACTCCGGCCCAGCGGCGGCCGAGGCGCGGCGCGGCGCGGGGACAAGGGACGGGCCAGGCACAAAGAGAGAGGAGCAAAAAGAGAGCGGAGAAGGAAAGGGCCACAGGGAGAGAGGCCAGGCACAGAGGTGTAAGGCAGGTGCAGGGACCTGTCACACAGGCAGGGATGGGGAGCAGGGGGGAAATTGTGGTCTCTTGTGACCCTAGAACTAGAAAAGTTTGGGACGGTCCTAATACACGGCCTTCTGCTTCCTCTCCAAATTCACAGAGGCCAAAGCTGGTGCCACATGGCAAAAGTGGAGCCTCACAGCCTACCACTGCCCAGAGACCAAAATTTAACCCTGGGGAGACAGGACATAATGTAAGGTGTTAAATCCACAGGTTGGGTGTGAATGTTAGAGCTACAGCGGTGCAACAGTGGAGGGGGACCCCAGCCCGACCCCCGGCCTCCCTGCCCTCCTGCCCAGTGGGGGTGGGGTGCTGGCACTGCAGGCTGAACTTGAGTAGGGATGAGGGTTGCAATTAGTTGGCCGTTGCCATGGTAATAGGAGCCCCAGGAGTGGGTACAGAGAGGAGGTGGGTGGCTCTGTCTGGGGCAAGATGACACCTCTGAGGGTGGGAAAGGGGAGGAGGGGTGGAGTTGATGAGTCACCCCTCCCAAGGACAGGCAGAGGAGAAACCCTGGTTACTGATTCCAAAGCCAGAGCGGGGCCATAGGCTGGAGGCTGGGACAGGAAGCCCAGTGTACCGTCATCATCACTACCACCACTTACCACCACTACCACCTTCACCTCTACAACCTCACACAACTGGGCCCAGAGGGAAGACAAAGCCCAAGCCTCCAAGTATTCCCAGGTCGGTGAGAAGCGAGGAAGGCAGGTTCCTTGTGAAATGCTGCACTTTATAGCCCCAGGAGCAAGCCTCTGTGCTGTACCTGCCCGGCTCACCCACCCCTGCCCTCCACCACCTACCCATCCCCAGAAGGAAGGCCCTGATCAAGTCAGTTGCTGGGGTTCCGGCATTTCCCCACCCTTGCTGTCAGGGGCCTTTAGGATGGACAGAGGGATGGGAAGCCACTATTCCCTTCTCTGCTTGGGGCAGCTGAATCGGGAAAGCTGGGCCAGGTAGTTACCAAGCTGGCAGAGGGGCCCTGTCCAAGACCTCCAAGGCCATGCCAGAAACTGGACCTTCTTATTCAGCAGCTCCAGAAAGTAGGCAGGGGGAGGGGGTAACATAACCTGCCTGCCCCTGCCCTGTAGGAAGCTGCCAACTGCACTGTAGGCAAAAGCCCAGGCCTTTCCAGGGGGAGGAGCTGTTCAGGCTGAGCAGCTCTTCTGCCAAGCACTTCCCTCATCCTTATTCCCCTCCTACCAGTCAGTGCCCCATGAGACAAAATTTAGCTGTGCCCTCCTGCCAGTTCCTTTCTGATCAAAACCATGGAGTCCCACACCAAGAAAAGAAGGAGGCAACATTAGAAGGGAAAGGCCAGGGACACGAAGGCACTGTGAAGTTAGTGCAAAAGCAGGCATGGCTCAGCCCTGCCTGGGTGGCCTGGCAGTTAGGGCATGCGGAGCGCCCAGGACAGTGATTAGAGGGGTCGTTAGTGCAGGCCTGGTGACAAGCATGGAGTTAATTTGGCACAGAATTTGGGAGTGTGGTTTTGGGGGCCAGAGCCAAAGCTCCAAAAACAAAAATACAAAAAAAAAAAAAAAAAAAAAAAGATAGGGTCAAAGAAGTTTTAAGTTCATCAAAATTGAGGGCAAGAGGAAGATGGTCTCAAAAAAATCCAACAGAAAAATTAAATTCTTGGAAAAATACTGTCAAATCTAGAATAGATGACCCCTCTCCACTTCAGAGCTTTTGGCACGCTGTTGGGCATCCTGGGCATGGCTGACACGGCCCTTTGGGATGGAGCAGCCCCTGCAGGCTGGCGCGAAATCTGAAAGGGGCAGGGGCAGGAGCTGGGACCATTTGGGATGGGAGGCTGCCGATCCTGAAGACTATGGAAGCAGAGGCCTGCAGGCCATCTCCCAAAGACCACATCCTAAGTACCTTAGGCATGCTTGAGGGAGATGTTCTTCAGATGAAGGGACCCAAACCTGAATCACCCCAGGCACTGAGCCCTCAGCCAGTGCTCACTGCCCAAGAAGGGGCTTTGGCACTTCCTGGAAGGACCATGAAGGGCCAGAATGACAGGCACTCAGGCATCCAGAGGTAGCACAGAGACCAAGAGAAGACCCCAAACACCAGCCCAGCTGCAAGCAGCACCTTCCAAGATGGTACCTTCCACAGAAGACAAGGCCCCCTGTCCCTGGAGGGCAACAGAGACTACCTGGTACACAGGACAGATGATGAGGTGAGGGGCCCAGAGCCCCAGGGAAGGCATTTCTCTTCTCTTGGGCCAGTGGTACCCAGCGCTGGGCTGGGCCAGGTGTGGGTTACCTTATCCCTCTCCTTCTGGATGCCTGTCTCCAAGGCCACGAGCTTCTCCTGCAGCTGGTCCACTGCCTTCTGCTCCTTCTGCAGCAGCGCCCGCTCAGCCTCCCTCTCCCCCTGCAGCAGCGCCCGCTCCATTTCAGCCTGGGTGCAGACACCAAAGTCATCATCAAGACAGTGAACTCAGGGCCCCATCTGGGGCTAGCGCCTTGAAGCCCACTCACCTCTCTGGCTGCCTCTTGAAGCTGCTGCTCCAGCTCCTTCACATGGACCTTGAGCTGCTCCACATGGCCCAGCACCTGAGCCCGCTCCTCTTCCAGGGCTAGGATCTCTCCCTGGAGCTTGGTGCTAGGCACATCTTCATGCTGGAGGAGAAAGCAGTCACCAGTGGGGGATACCTACAGCCTCCCAAGATCAGACTATGAGATCAAACTGCCCATTCCTCAAGGCACTTGGAAGGGATAGTTGCACTGAGACAGGAGGCTAATCCCTTCCTTGCCAGCAAAGCAATAAGGGTTCAGCCACAGGAAATAAAGAGTTCTAGGCCTGAGTGGAACCCCAAGGAAAGGCCGGTCATAAAGCATAGCTATATCCTGGGAAAGCCCTTGCTGACTCCCTTTTCTTCCCTGCCTCATTTCTACACCTCTAATTTCTGGTGCCTTCCCAATCTTGATCCATCTATTACTTCCCCCTCACAGTGCCCTGGCATTCACACCAGTCTCAGTGCCCCACAGTATACCTGGCCAGCCCCAGCCCCATCCCTCCTCCTGCTCTCAGGCCACCCACCTCCTGCTGGGTGCTCTCTGTGCTACTGCACTCCTCCTTGAGATTTTCCTCATCTGAGCGCTCCACGCTCTCCCACAGGCGTTGGGTGGCACCTCCAGGCTCCTCGATGCCCCGCCCAGGGGACACAATGGCCCCTGCAAGGCCTCGTGAGGGCCTCCTGCTCGCCAGTGCCAATGCAGCGGTGGCTTCCCCGATGCTGGGCAGTTCCCCGGCCTCGGGGCCCCCATCAGCCCTGCTATACTCAGCACACAGGTTCAAGATGGTCTCCAGACGCTGGCGCTCCTGGGGAGGGTGGACAGAACAAGGCATGAGTGGGAAAAGGCCCAGTCCTGAGGTAGCTAGAGCCAGGCTATCTCCAGTTGGGAGAGCTAGGGCACTAGACGCTTGGGGTTCTGAATCAAGTCAGGAGAATCCCACCCACCCAAGATCTATAGGAGACAGAGGGAAGACGGGTGCCCCAGAAGTGGTGGAGGAACTGGGCTGTGGCCACCTGTTCAGGTGACCAGTCCCTCCCACCTTCCTGTTTCCTTTCCCTTCTCATTCTGTCCCAGGATGGGGCTTCCTTGTAGTCACACAAGGACACACCCAACACACACAGAACACACAAAGGTAGGCAGACTGAAGACAGTGAAGAGACAAAGATCAACTCAGGAGCTCATACTGACAGGCACACACGGATCTACAGGCATAAGGGCGCACCAACACACCAGGCTGATACACAGATACATGTGGACACATGTGCACCGGCCCTGCAGTAACAGGCAGGCACACACAGACACCAGCCCTGACATGCACAAATGCACACTCACACAGATAAATACAGTCTACATACAGCCGGGTGGGCACCTACAGCATCAGACAGGGCTGGGAAGCAGACCCACGAACCCACAGGACCCAGATGCACACGGACAAGAAGAGGCATGGGTCACAGTCCTCCTTGTCTCCACTCAGCTCCAAGCCTCCCACAGGCAGTCTCTGGCTCCTTCCCAGAAGGGAGGGCTGCTGCCAGTCCTCAAAAGCCCAGGCCGAGGTGTGAGTGCTCCAGAGCCCTGGCACTGAATCCACATACCCCTACCCAGAAATGGTCACCTCACAGGGGCCTAGGAGTGCAGGACCAAGGGCCCAATCCTGTTCCTGGTCTGCGTGCCACTCTCCCATTCATAACACCCCAGCCCTGAGTCTCAGCCTCAACCCCCGTGACCTCCTGGGGGTCCCTCAACCTCCTCAAGTGTTTCTTACCACCTGTAGCTTGGCTATGACTCCCCAACCCCAACACTTACCCAGCTTTCCTCCTGCTGCTCACCCAGTTCCATAGCGAAAACTCCAGGAACCAAGCCTCAGCACCCAGGAGGCTGGGCCAGGGCCCCGCCCCTGCCCTAGGACCCAGATAAGCAGCCTGGTTCAGGTGGGAGGGGCAGGGCGGGCAGCCTCCAAGACTTAAAGTGGCAGGTGGGGCAGGTCAAGACTGGTGGTAGGTGTGTGCCTCTGTGGGCATGGGGGCAGGGAGCCTGAATGGAGGAACTGGGGACCGCTGGGCCTGGCATATGGATGAGACTCCAGGGCAGCCAAGCACTCTGGGGGAGGCCAATGCAAAACAGTGATGAGAAGATTCAGGGAAAGAAAGGACTGAGGACATGCCTCCCAGCCGGCAGGAGCACATGGTCCCACAGCCTCACCCAAACTGACCAATCTCTCCCCGAAGGGCTCTAAGCAAACCTCCTCCTCGAACCAATGGCGGCTTGCTGGACCCCAGAACCCTATGTTTCTGCTCTCAGAGGGCAGAATCCTTCCTCCTGTGCATGGCTCAAACATGGATACATCAGCCAGAGCCCCTTGAGATACCCTGCTATCTGGGGAATCCTGGCCCCCACTAGCACAGATGGCATCTCCAAGACAGCTGCCCCAAGCCACGCCCAGTCCCTGCATGCACCCACATGCATGCATGCAGACACATACAGCCACAATCACACAGGCCACCAGGGCAGCCTACTCTGTTCCTTCCCCTTCCCTGACACCCATATCCCCACATGACTCCACCTAGACCAAGGTAGACAGTTCCCACCCATTGTAGATGCCAAAGACAAGGAAGAAACAAGCACCAGGAGCTTTCTCTAAAGAATGAGCCTTGAACAGAAACAGAAAGACCACCGGGCGTGGTGGCGCACGCCTTTAATCCCAGCACTCGGGAGGCTGAGGTAGGAAGAGTGTTGTGAGTTCGAGGCCAGCTTGGGCTACAACGTGAGTGCAAGGCCGGTCTAAGCTACACAGTGTGACCCTGCCTCAAAAATCTAGGGCCGGGAGTTTGGCTCACTGGCTTAAGCACCTGAGGTTGTGAGTTCAATTCCTGATGCTGCAAAAACAAAACAAAACAAAAAAAACAACAGAAAGACCGCAGTCTTGAGTTCCAGTTTCAGCTTTGCCAGAATTTGCTGTGTGACTTAGACAAATCCAAGTCCATCGCTGGGCCTCAGCCTTTTATTCTTGCAGCCTGCTCCTCGAACTAAACATGTAATGTTTTCCTAGAACTTCACTGTACGTAGGTAAATGCTGTGAAACTTATTTATACATATAATCAAATGCTATGTTGTAGAATACATGCAAAATTAGCAAGATTTTAAAATAAAGTCATGGGACCAGATATGTAGCTCAGCGGCACAATGCCTGCCTGGAAAGCACAAGGCCCTGAGTTTGAGTCTCTGTACCAGGAAAATAAATAAATAAATAGAATAAAATAAAATAAAGCCATAAGCCAGGTGTGGTGGTGCACACCTGTAATCCCAGCACTTGGGAGGCTGAGGCAGGAGGATCGCTGCAAGTTCAAGGCCAGCCTAGGCTACATAGTGAGTTCAAAGTCATTCTGCAATATACACTGAGACCCTGTCTCAAAAATGTAATAAAACAAAACCTGAGACATGTGAGAGCCCTTCAGGGGACCAGGACCATGTGACAATGGTCACTAAGGTACATCCTGAAAGTGGACATGCCTGAGAGGCCCATGCCCTGTCCAACAACTCCTCCCACTCTGCCAGCTGGCCTGCCCATGTTCTGGCACAGACCCTGCCTTGGACAGCAGCAGCCTCCCTGGCATCTGCTCACCAGCCTCTCCATCTCCTGCTCCCGGAGTCGCTCTTGGCGCTGCCGCCGGTGGTACTCCAGGAGGTCATCCTCATTGTCACTGATCTCTGTGATGCTATTTTTCCGATCCCGCATGACAGGAACCCGCAAATCCCCACTGGAGAGCTTCCTCTGGGCCCGGGGGCTCTGGCGAGGCGAAGCCCCAGTAAGAGAGCCCAGACTATAGGCTGGGCTCAGCCTGCCACTGAAGCTGCCCTTGCGGGGTGCCAAGGACTCCCCCAGTGTAGGTGAGGGACTCCTTGTCCTGCGGCCCCGAGCCCCCAGCGTCAGGGAGAAGTCCTCTGGAGAAGTCCCATGGGCAGCCCAGCGGCGGGGCCTCGGGCTCTCTGCCACTTCCCTGGTTAGCTTGGGATCTGGGGTGGTTCGGGCAGGCAGCGGGGAGAGAGCACGACGTGACAGAGATGGGCTCAAGGGAGGGAGTTCTCGCATACTGTCCAGGCCCCGTCGGCCCAGGCGGGGGCTCTCAGGAGGCTGCAGTGTTCGAGTGGAAGACCCATCTGAAAATGTTCGGCCTACCAGCTGGCGCGAGGGGCTGGTTGTCAATACCCGCTCGGTGCCCGGAGGCTCATGGAAAGGGCTGGGAGGGCGGTCCTGGAGTGTGCCAATTTTGTTGCGGGGAGCAGGGACTGGAGGCTGGAACTTGGGGCTGCCAGGAATGCTGGTGGGTTGGCTGCGGGCACCGGAAGCTGGGTATTCACTCAGGCTAATAGCCACCACGGGCAGCTGCCCACCCAGCCGGGGGCTCTCAGTAGCCCTACGAGCCTCTGCCAAAACGGTGGCTGCAGGGCTATCAGTCAGCAGGCCTCGGAGACCAGGGCTGGGAGGCCTCTCATGACCCCCTTTCCTGCTCAGCCGGGGGCTGTCCGAGGAGCGGGCACCACTCAGACGGGGCTGCGGGGGCTGCAGGGCCAGGTGGTAGCTGGAGGAACGAGCAGGCACAAGCGGGGGCACAGAAGGTCCTGGCTCTTGCCCGCTGGGTGAATGGCTGGCACAGCTTCCACTGCTGGCTGGTGAGGAGAGTGGAGAGAAGGCTGGAGAGGTGTTCTCATAACTGGAACCCACAGACATGGCGCCAGGGCTGGTTGGCGGGGAGAGCAGGTATCGCCCACCATTTGCCATGGGTGACAATGGGGAGGTTGCAGCAGGCTTCTTGCCAGCAGCTACAGGATCCTCTAGCACCAGTGAATCCATGATTTCTTGTAAGTCCTTCTCAATTGAGCTCACCAGGGAGCTGTGGCTGGCACAGGCTGAGGGTCCCCTGGTTACCGGCTGTGGGGTGTGGTTCCCATTCACCAGACTTTCTGATTCAGCTGGGAAGAAAGCAAAGAGGCTTCAGACCCTGACCTTTGACTCTGGGGAGTCATGTATGTACAAGAGTGAGGACACCCTACCTCTTCCTAGCACAGTGGTGCTGCAAAGGCGCTGGAGAAGTTAGGTGATCTCTGTCACTGACCTGCTCTGCAACTTTGGTCAAGTCACTTGCCCTCAGTTTACCTTCATAAAAGAAGATGAGAAGCAGGGCCCTCCTGGCTCTAACATTTATGGCTTAAGATAGAGTCAGCAACAATAGCAGAATTTCTAAGCCCAGTTGTTGCCTGCTCACCTCAAGACTAGACTCCTCCCTGCCTTCGTTTCCCAACTTCCTATTTCAGGAAGGATAAGTGGGCATTCTGCAAAGGAGATGGGAACCTACTGTGGAACTGGCCAGAAGTTCCTCGGCCTCCTATTTTAATAGGACATCAAGGCCTCCAACCTAGCAGCCAGAGGCCAGGGGAAAAAAAACAAAGCATGCAGTGCTGGGCAAGGGGGTGTGTTCAGCACAATCAGAAGCAGGGGAGGGACCTGGTGCTAACGGCTGGTTCCTGGAAGCTGAGCTGGCCAGCCCTGAGGCGCAGCTCAGTGCCTCCAATTATCCCTTTAAGCCACACCAGCAAGAGCCTGCCTTTGCTGGGCCCCAGCCCTTGTCAACCAACCAGGAGTTTGGAATCCCTGGAACCAGTGTCCCAAACAGCTAAGGGAGTGGCATGACAAGGCTGGGGCGGGGACAGGGTAAAATTAACTAGGGAGTGGATGGAGAACTCGGAGAACGGCTTCCCAGCCTCCAGGGGACTGCAAGATACTGGAGTTGGGGAAGACAGGAGCGCCTTTGCAAGACTGATTCAGTCCAAAGTTACATCTGGCCACAGACAGACTGCCATGAATATTGGTGGTTCCAGTAACCACTCACTCTTCTTGAAGCCCCCACACTATACATTTAGGCCACTAAGAATCACCCACCCACCAGGTGTAACTAACACGTGTCTACCTGCTCCAGCACCACACTGGTGGTACCTTGGACCCCATAGCCATCTGAATGGTAGGGTCCAGTCCAGGGTGGTACCCTCCTGGTCTGCACCCCACGCCCCAGGCAGCTGGCTGGGGGGTAGGGGCTGTGTTGGTTGCTAGAACAATAACCAATTCTCCTCTAGGGATCAATAATTCACACACAAGCTGCAGCTGCTCCTCTGAGTCATCAGCAGGCATGGCATGGTCTAAGGGCCAGGCAGGGCCCAAGAACAGAATCACCAGCAGGTGGCACCCATCAGAGTTTACCAGGGGTTCAACCAAAGGTTCAGGCCACCTTCAGAATGAGGCTCCCAGGTGGCAACACAAGAGGGCCAAACACAATGACATCTTTGGGTGCAGTAGGGTTGAGGCTGGCAGAAGCTTCTATCCATGGAGGTACATGATTCCCTAATTTCAGCCAAGCAGCACTGCCTTGTATCTCTCAGTGGCGCCACAGCCTAGCATTCGCCATCAGCCCATGGCAGGTGGCAGTGAGCTCAGACCATGGGTCTTGTCCTGCCCTGACACTCCAAGCGTGGCCACTGTGGGCAAGGAGAACTATCCAACAGGTACCGCCAACCCAATCCCCTGCCTCAACTGGGTACCTACCAGAGCCAGGGCCGTAGGGGGGCCCAGCAGCCCGGCTCCCAGCTGGAATCATGCTTTTCATCCACTTGGCTTCAGCAGGATGGTTAAAGCGGAGAAAGGTGGACTGACCCAGGCACAACATGCAGCCTGCAGAGAAAGCAAACACTTGCAAGGGGCAGCCAAGGGCTGAGCCCCCGCAGCTCGCAGCACCAAAGAGTTGTCCCTGCTGCACTCAGTGCCCACCCAGTGCACACCTGTCCCTGCCTGTCCCTGAGATGGTCCCCCTCCCGGCTCCAAAGCCAGGGCAGAGAGAGCACTGGTGAGCCAATGTCTAGATCTGCATCTTTCCTCTAACACTTCTGTAGCTGTGTGACCTTTGAGTGAAGTCACTTCATATGAGTCTGGTTCTCTCATCAGAAAAATGGGACACTACCACTGACTGTGGGGGGTTAATATTCGTGTGAAAGTACTCTGTCAATGCAAAAGTTCTTCAGAGAACACAGACACTCATGGCTCCCAACCTCAAACTGTATCCATGATCCATCTAATTGCCCCTTGGGTAGAAAGGTCAGAGAGGCGGCAGCTTCTGGGGTCACACACACAAAAAATCTCTGAGAAGCCAGATGTGGTGAGACACACCTGTAATCCCAACTACTCAAGAAGGCTGAGGCAAGAGGATCACCATGAGTTCCAAGCCAAACTAAACAATTTAGTGAGACCCTGTTTAAAAAAGGGCTGGAGACAGCTTAGTGATACAGCACCCCTGGATTCAATCACCAGTACTGAGAATACAATACAATGAATACAATGCGATACGATATGATACGATACGATAAAACAGTAAAAAACTCTGAAATAGGGAACAAGGCAAAAACATATTCATGAGATGCCCTAGTGAGGCCCAGAACTTTTGTTTGTTTTGTTTTGTTTACACAGGGTCTCACTATATAGTTCAGATTGGTCTTGAACTCACTATGTAACCTAGGCTGGCTTCAAACTCACAGCAATTCTCTTGCCTCAGCCTCCCAAATGTTGGGATTATAGGCTTGCACCACCACATCTAGCCCCGACTCCTTGTTGCATGGCCGTAGGAATGCTGCCACCCTCTCTGACAGTACAGGGAGCAACCACCATCCTCTTTCTTTCCTTCTGGCAAAGCACTCTCAGGGTGCTCTCTGGTCTCCCCTGAAACCTACCCAATCCGAGGCCACTGGGCTCAGCTTCAGCCAAGCACATTCCCAGGCAAGAGTCACAAGCCCAGTCCTGCCCAGAGAGTGAGTGCATGGAAGGGGGAGGGTAAATGGGAGCCAGAAAACCTAGCCAGGGGCTCAGGAGTGTGTGCGGCGGCAGGTGTGCCCACAGGCTCCTAATGCTGGATGGCAGAATTCCACCTCCTGGCCACACCAGGTGCTGGAGGGAGTCTGTAAAGCTGGGAGAGGCCAACGCCCTGGTGCTCGCTACACATACCCTTGCAATTTGTCCACACCACTGGCTCCAGTCTCCTGCCTTCCCAATCTGGTGCCACTTGGTGCCCCAAACTCCATGCCATTCTGAGCTAAGACTGGCAGGGAAGTTTGCATTCCTGGACGCTTAGACAGTTTAGCTCAGGCAGGCCACAAGGGCATGGGGCATCCCAGGCCTCATGGATACTTTGGCAGGTCCCCTACCGAGACATTCCTAGGACCCTGGGCATTGCCACTGGGTGGGAGTTAGGGGTAGCAGACTAAGAAACCCATCACAGACAACCATAGTGGACAAAACCATCCACTACCCTGGCACACCCACGGGTCGCCCAGGCAGGAAGCACCAACAATTCTAAAGGCTGATGGGTGGTTGCAAAAGAGGGGTGCTTTCCCTGCCAACCCACCCATCAGAGGAGCTGATCCCAGCGTAATCATAACTAGAATAAATAAGTCACCCACACCGTTCACCTAATTACAACCACAGCTGTTTCAAGAAGAGCACTGCCAGGCACCTCTCCTTCCTTTCAACCATTTAACAAGCTAATTAATAATGCCTTTGCAAGGTCTAGACAGACCCACTCAACCCAGGTTGAGGGGGGACAGGATGGAGCTAGGGGGTGGGCAACTTGACCACACAGACCCGGCTAGAAAAGAGGTAGGGGTCTGGTGGAATGCAGCCCAGCAGTGCCAGGCCCACCTACAGAGGCCTTGGGCTTCTAGGACTCTCCACCCTGGTCACTATAGCCATAGGGTCCCTGCCCCCACCCTCTCCCACACAGGGGGTGTGGCCATGCTGCCTGTCAGCTATAAATAGTGATGCCAGGCAGCAGAGCAGGAGCTGTATTAATAGAGTGGGCTGGAGGGCAGCAGGACTGAGAGCAGCCGAGCTCCTGCCCAAATTAACTTTCTATTTGAATGCAGGGGCCCCAGGCATAGCCCCAACGCAGGCCACTACCACCCTCAGGCTCCTGGTGAGCACTTTTCTGGGAGGACGCCCCCACTCTGCCCCCTCCTACTTCACACCCTCAAAGGCCAACCCTCTCCGGAACCACAACCCAGGACCCAGCCGCCCAAAATCACGCTCCCTGCCCCCCATGCCCAGAGGGGTTCAGGGTCTGGCCTCGCACAGGTGGGTGGAGGAGCTGCACAACAGGAGAGAAAAAGCTGGGCAGAGAGGGCGGATCCTATCTCTGAGCGCTGTGGAGGGGAAATGCCACACACAGACTGACACACGCACGGACTCATAGACTGACATGCTCACACCCTCGCGGAGGACAGTCCCTGCCTGCTGGCCACACAAACAGAATGGACTGGCCATAGCGCGGCTGGAGAGGACGGGAGGAAGGGTGTTTGCCCTTCCCATCACAGGCCCCTCTTGGCCATAACACAGGCTCTCCTCATCCCAACCGAGACCCCTCGACCCCTCCGGGGAGCAGGTCTTCAGGAGGCGACTGCCCGGCGCTGAGAAACATGCGGTCTGCATCGCGGAGAAGTGTGCCCCAGCCCAGATCCCCACTCGGAGATGTTCAGGGAACACCCACCCTCGAGTCTCACGCCTCCGGCTCCCAGAAGGGGATGGAGGACCCCATCCCCCTCCTTCGCGCCCACCCTCCCAGGTCGCGCCGGGTACCTGGCGCTGAGGACTCACCGCCGAGCCCGGACCTCCGGAGCGCTCGCGCCCGCCAGCGCGGGCCCTGCAGATCCGCGGTCCGCCCGGGGCCTCTGAGGGGGCGGGCCGACCTCCCGCGCCGCCGGCCCGGGCCGGAGAGAGCAGCCAGGCAGCAGCAGCAGCCAGTGCCCGGGCAGGGGCGGGCCGGCCACCAGCGGCGGGGGAAGGGAGCCAGGAGGGAGGGACAAAGGCGAGGAGGAGGGGAAGAGGAAGTGATGGAGGAGACGAGTGTGGAGCTGGATGGAGAGGGCGGGGCGGACGGGAGGATGCCGCGCCAGGAGCAGGAGGAAAAGTGGGGCAGTGAGGAGAGAGGTTCCAGGGAGGTGCCGGGGGAAGAGAAGGTAAGAGGCAAATACAGAGCCCAGAGAGCCCAGCACTCAGGAGGCTGAGGCAGGAGGATTGACTCGAGTTTGAGGCCAGCCTGGGCTACATAGTGAGCTCATAACCTTGTCTCAAAAAAAAAAAAAAAAAAAAAAAAAGACCAAGAGATAAAGAGCCAGGAGGTGCTTCTAGCATAGGTCTCACCCGGAGCCCTCTGGGGTAGGATGGTAGAGAGGTGCCCTTACTATGTGGGAAAAGAAGCACCTTCATTATACACACTGTCTCTTACACACACATATTCCCCAGCTCCAGCCCCTCTTGGTGTCACACTCAGGCACAGCTATCTTCTCACTCAGCCCTTGAAGAGACCCAAATAAAGTCAGCCTCCACAGCGAAACAACAAGGAGAATTTTCCACCCTTGCTGAATAGTACACTACCCACCTACTCACACTGCCATTCCACACACACACACACACACACACACGTGCATTCACTCACATATGCCCACAAAACTCATTCTGTTCCAAAGAAAAAAGGGAAACCCATATAAGGTCAAATGCAAAATGAGGGTAGGCTTAAAAAAAAAACAAAACCTCCTCAGGAAGAGTGATTCATCGGTCTGGAAACCGTGATGGCCAGCTGGACAGTCCCGGGCAGCCTGAGCAATGCCGCAGGAGGCAGCACAGGGAGTGGGAAGCTGAGCTTTAGTATTCGAGTTCTTTATCAGTCTTATTACCATACAGAGAAAGCTTGGAGGCTTTATTTCCAATTTATAGGAATAATTGACAAGTGCTGGAAGAAGAGAGGCTCAGTGTCCTAGATCCCAAAGAGAAGCACCTGGATAACCTAGAAACCACAGCTCCCCAGCTACCCTCCTGCGCCAGCCCCACACAGTCGCCACACCACTGAGGGGCATAGGAAGTAAAGGATACTTAAAGGCGAGGGCTGGCAGCCCACGGCAGGAGCAAGTAGGGACTGGCTGTCTAGACATCCTGGGGCCCTGAGCTGTGTGGCTTTCTGGGTCCTCCCCTACTTAGTACCCTTCCCAGTCTTTAATGTGGTCTGGCCTGCGGTGCCAGGGTGGGGCAGCCTTGTTTCCTTGGTCTCATTCCCAGCCCTGCCCCTTGCTCTGTGGAGAAGAGGGCAGCACAAGCTGTGCCAAGTGCCTGGGTTCAGGAGTGGAACCAAGGTCCCCCTGGCTCCCTCACTTCATGCTCCCATGTTCATAGCTCTAGGCTAATGGTTGGCATCTGCTTTCTGCCAGTCTCCTCCCAAGCACACTCCTGCGGGAAGAGCCTGTCACTGCCATCCCTGCTTGTCATAACTGTGTCTCTCCAAGTTGCCTATGGCTGGGCACAATGCCCAGGATGATGCTTCCACAGCCTGGCCAGCCTTGTTGTTCCCAAGATATCTCTCTGTTTTTCAAAGAAGAGGGTCTCATCTACAAGGCTAGATGTGGGTTATAAGACAGAGAAAATTTTTTTTTTTTTAACCCTGGGGATTAAACTTAGGGCCTTTGCACTAAATTACATCCCTGACCCTTTTTTTACTTTTTAATTTTGAGACAAAGTCTTGCTAAGTCACTAGGTTGCTCAGGCTTGGCTCAAATTTGTGATCCTTCTGCCTCAGCCTTCGAGAGTGCTGGGATTTTAGGCCTGTGCCACCATGCCCAGTTAAATGGTCCCCTTATACACATGCCCACAAGTAGGCATGGGGCCAGTGAGTTCTTTATGCACACAGGGATATGCACATAGACATTTTGGTTCCCTCAGTCCCAGGCTCATTCCCACCAACAACTTGAACATGCTGATCCACAAACACAAGGAAAGACACAAACAAACAGAGAGATACACAAGCCCTGTGTCCCAAACTTATTTGGAGATATATAAACACACTCCAGTTATGCAGACACACAGAGATAGCATGTGCACCCCTGAGCCACCCAGTTTCCAGGGAAACGCACTCCCAAGAATGTCCGGAGTGGGGCCAGGCAGGGCTGGGCTTGGTGCCTTGCTCCAGAGATGAGACAAGGAAACCCTCAGCTCCTGGAGCCCAGGGGAGGGGGGCGGCTGGGGAGAAGAACACCCAATCCTTTGTGCCTCCGCCTACCCCTCCGTGGGCTGCCAAGCTTCTGAGACAGGCGAGCCCAGACTAGAAGGCCCAGGGTGGGGGGAGGCAAAGGGAGTTTAGGGTCAGAAGAGAGTGGGAGGGTACATACTTGGCAGGGTGGGCTTCTGGCTGGGGAAGGGGGGGTTACTGGGGCCACAGGAAATGCTTAAGAATCCCATGGTGGCCTCAGGCCCTCCCTTTTCTCAGAGAGCTGAATGATGTGCTGGGAAGACCAGGCAAGAAAGCACCTTCATTTCAACCTGCTCACCACACACAGGTCAAGAATCCTCTGACCCATGGAAGCCATGGCGGGGGGGAGGGGTGGGGAGGGAGTAAGGGCTGGGCCATCTTTGAACTTTGCCCTGCTCTTCCTTTCTGCCCTACTGTCTCACCTGCATGCACTCAAACCCCGGAGTGGATGCATGCTCTCTTTGAGATCAGATAGGAACTAGATAGCATTTTGGCCAAAGCCCCAGTTCTCGGCTTCTCCTCTTACCCAGAGACAGAGACACTGAAGCCCTGGGGAAGGCTTGCAGAGCTGCTTCCCTGAAATAGGCTGTCCTTGCATGTTCCCACCCCCAGGACAGGAGGCCCGAGTGGTGTTTGGTCAGTTCTTAGGTCAGCTGTGAAGGAAACAGTGTTTAAAGGTGCCAAGGGATGTTAACAGAAGGATCTTAGAAGTCAGGGGAGTCGCCTTTAATCCCAGCACTCGGAAGGCTGAGGTAGGAGGAGCGTTGTGAGTTCGAGGCCAGCTAGGGCTACAAAGCTAGCGCAAGGCTGGCCTGAGCTACACAGTGCCACCCTGCCTCAAAAAACCAGGGCCGGGAGTTTGGCTCAGTGACTTAAATGCCTGTCTGACAGGTGCGAGGTTGTGAGTTCAATCCCCGGTGCCGCAAAAAAAAAAAAGAAGTCAGTGGAGTAAGTGGAGTAAGGGGAGGACTTCCAACCAACGGAGTCCCCAGCAAACAATGTTCCAGGCAGCCCTCTTTCTAAGAGCCAGGCTTAGCCTAGGACTCACATCTTCATATTCGCCTCACCTCCAACCCCGAACCAAGTCTGCTTTTTCTCATTCCCCTAATCAGACAATTCACTGTACAAATCAATGCCTAGAACACTCTTTCTTTCTCTTTCTTTCTTTCTTTCTTTTCTTTTTTTTTTTATTTTTTTATTTTTTTTGTCTTTTTTGAGACAGGGTCTCGCTATGCACTTCAGGCTGACTTTGTAGTCCAGGCTGGTTTTGAACTCAAAACTCGCAATGATCCTCTTGCTTCAGATTCTGAGTGCTGGGATTACAGGCGTGCGCCACCATGCCTGGCTAGAACACTGTTTCCAGGGTGAACACACCTGGCCTGTCAAAGTGCCGCCTGGCCACCCACTGCCTGCCTGGTAACCACAGTAATTAGGGGCCCTTACACAGCAGAGCCTCCCTTGCACAACCGAGCGACCTGGTGCTGTGGAAAACAGTGTGGTTACCATATTCATGACCCAAAAGCCACTGTCAATGGTCTTGCAGATGGAGCAGACTTGTCTTCAAATTTTGCCTTCATAGTCTATCCTTGTCCCAGGTTTTGTCCTTTACAGCTTCTTGAAACAACTCTTTAGGCATCATGGAACAATACCTGATTCCTTCCTTCCTTCCTTCCTTCTTTCTTTCTTTCTTTTTTTTTAAATTCAGTACTGAGGATTGAATTCAGGGAGCACTGAGTTACATCCCCACCCCTTTTTATTTTTCATTTTGAAATGGGGTCTCATCAAGTTGCCCAGCCTGGACTCAAACTCATGATCTGCAGCCTCAGCCTCTGAGGTAGCTGGGATCACAGGTGTGTGCCACCGTGTCCTGCCACTGATGTCTTCTTGCTGCTGTTCCACCTGCTCTCCACCAGCAACCACTAACAACCCTCCAGGCTGGCCCCTCTGGCAACAAATATGCAAACCTTTTCTCTCCCCGTGGTGTGGGGAGGCAAGGTGAGGGCAATCAGAGAAGAAAGGCAGGTTGCAGACAATTCTGGATGCTGGAGGGATTTGAGATGTTACATGGAGAGCCAACTGAGTATGGCGATTCAGGCGGTTACCATAGCAACTACTACAGCAGGCATCCCCTGCACCCAGCACATACAAGCTTTGAAATTGAGGCCCCTTTCTCAGTATGGGGGTATAAAACCTTACCCTGAGTGAGTCGGGTTGGCTGTCGAACTGGGAGCCCATCGATAGTACAGGCATTGCCACAAGGGTAAAGGGTGAGGGTGCCCCGTAGATTCTCGATGTAGCAGTGCTCTGGAGCCAGGCCTGGACCCTGCAGGGAGATGTCCTTGGCTGCAGAGCCTATCACTGTCCTCCCTGGAGACAGGAAGCAAAGGGAGTCAGCAGGGACCAGGCTGAGGAGGCAGAGACAGGGCAAAGGGGGACACGGTGGAAATACATCTTCACTCACATCTCTATCCACCACTGGGCACCCCTACCAGGCCCCCCTAAGCCTAGCGAGCTAACAACTGATAGCTCTGCTCAAGCAGAGAAAACTGCCTCAGAATGGGATGGCCCAGAGCGCACAGGAGCCAGACTCCCCTGAGAGAGTAGAGAAAAGGGGCTTCTTTTCTACAGACCTCAATTAGTCCCCCTAACTGCCCCTCAATATATTCCTTTTCCCTTTTCTCCTTGCTACTACTCCCTCTTCTAAATCCCTCTCTCTCTGTCTGTCTCTGTCTCTGTCTGTCTGTCTCTCTCTCTATCTCTTCCTCCCCCTTCTGCCACCTGCAACCCATGTCCACCCTTCCTCCCTCTCCAGAACTCAGGTGCTGCTTCACCCCAAACCCCTTCCTGGCAGAGTCCCTGGGACTGGTATTTGGAGAATGTGGGGAATGTAATTATCACCCGGGCAACAGGTGCAGCCAGGAGAGGAGAGGGGAGGACAGAAGCTGAGGGCTGAAGGGAACTATGCCAGGGCTCCCCTGGGGATATTGTGCCGTCGCTGCTGCTGCTGCTCCCATCTTTCCATTCTCACCCAGCCCAGCCTCCCAGACCAGGAGTGGGGCCCCCTTTCTTCATGGCCACACTGGTAGCTCAGAGCATCATGCTCTCCTGTTTCTGTCCGTGCTCTCTTCCTTATTTCTAAACTGATCCGTAACCCCTGTCATGGAGCCAGATTATCTACCAAAGAAGGCAGGAAGTCCTGGGAGGCAGAAACAAGGGAAATATTGCCTTTTTAGATGGCTGCAGGGCCCCCAACTCAGGCAGAGACCTGGCAGGGATGGGGGGCAGGTAGGTCACCTTGTCCTCACTTACCTTCCTCCAGCGGCAGGAGGGTGATTGCAGTGCTGAGCCGCCCGCTGCCCAGGCTCACCAGGTGAGGTTTGTCCGTTTGCACTTTCAGCCCCTTGCCTGTATCAATCAGGTCCAACGGTCCTTTCTGAAGGTAGTAGGGGTGGAGAACGAGCATCATTAGAGACTTCAGGCCAGTGCCTTACCTCCCAGGTGTGCCAGTCACACCAGCACTCTCTCCAGTCTCTGTCCCTCTCCAAAGGGCTCTGAGTGTGCTGAAGGGTTTAGTACAAAATCTTAGCCAGAGCATTATCTCACAAAATTGTAATTAGATCTGAATCTAGGCCACTAACTCGTCCCATTGGATTTATCTCAAGTCTTGGCTCAACTTCCCATTTTTGTCTAAAACAGAAACAAAGCAAGAGGGGTGGAGGAGGCAGAGGCACTGGGGAGGAGGGGGTGCTGTAAGAGGCCCAGGCCAGCTCTGGCAGCCTTGGCCGGGGCTATCTGCAGGGTGGCTGCTTGCCCCTGCTATACTAAACTACAAGGGAGGGCAGAGGCATGGACCAAGGTGATGCAGCCCAGAGACTATCTGTAAACTGTTTTCTGACTTTCAGAGGGGAGTTTCTGGGTGAGCCAATTAACCTGATTCAGATGAAGACTGAAATGTTAATAGGTAAAGGACCTGGGGAAGGGTGGAAAGAAACAGAACTGCTGCTCTCACCCTTGAGCTGGAACCTGAGGTGTGTAAAGGCCTGAACCCATCCTTAAAACTGCTGTCTTGCCCCATGGCCCTGGCCCCACTCACCTGCACCACAGCCTGGGTCTTGCATCCAGGGCCTACCAGGGTCCTATTGAGAGCATCCATGGTCCTAGGGCTCCAGAGCTTCTGGGGACACAGCATAACACAGGTGACCGAGGGAGGCCAGGGAAGAAGAAAGAAAGAAGTGGCTCTGTGGCAGGCTTCTCAGGGCACGCACAGTACCAGCCAGCACCATTCCCAGCATCCTCACGCTAAAGGACAGGTGGGGGCAGTGAAGGAGATGGGGGAGAGGCAATGCCTGGTCTCCAGCCTCCAGCCACCACACAGGCACCACAGCATACCAGTCCTGGCCCTGGCCACTGCAAGCACAAAGCCTGGCCTGTACTTCTATGCTACTCAGAACCCAGGTCTTGGGCTGGGGATATAGCTCAGCAGCACAGCGCCTTCCTGGCAAGTGCAAGGTCCTGAGTTCAATTCCAGGTAACCAAAAAAAAAAAAAAAAAAAGAAGCCAAGTCTTAGCAGCTGAAGATTTCCAGCTATCTGGAGCTTTAAGCACAGTGAGGAAAATCTACCTTAATAGGAGGAGCAAAATCCAATGTCCAAAACCCAAAGACACTGCAAGCCAGAGGGCCCCCAGGTGGGTGGCAGGGCTGAAGCAGGGGCTTCCTCTCTCAACTTTTCTTTCTCTCCTCTGTCTCTTTCCCTAGGATCTTAGTAAGTCTTAAAGGAGACATGGGAAAAACCTAGCCATTCTTGCCATCTCTGTATGTCTCAGTTCCTGTACATTTTCTTGCGCAGAAATCAACCTCAGCCCAACACAGTCAGCTCACAATCTCAATGGTGACTACTGGAAGTGCAGAATTCTTGGATTCCTACCTGGCTTGGTGCTGTTTAGGAAGCTAAGACCCTTAAAACTAGAGACAAGATACTTTACAGAGCCAGAACCTGAATCCCTCAGCCACCTCCTTGCCCCTCTTTCCCTGGCTCGTGCTTTTGTGGTACCTGAGACTGTGAAGGGGACCCTGTGTGTAGTAATGTGTCTCCATATGCCCAACCCTTGGCCACCCTGCAAAGGTAAGAAACTTCCCATTGTCTACTGAAATGTTACTGGGGAAAGCTAAGGCCTGGAGAATTTCTTTTTGCTTTCACTGTTTCAGCCATCTCCCAGATGGCTTACAGAGGAAACAAGGGCAAGAGCCAGCATTCCAAAGAGTGTCTGACCCTGGCAGTGGGTCCCAAGGGCCCTCAGCCATGGAGTTACTAAATTTACCCTCTCAGCTTCCACCCTTCCGGGCCTGGGCCACATAATCTCCGTCACCATTTCCACCCAAGCTGGAGGAAGAGAGGCTGGAACAGTGCCTAGGGCCCACCTCAAGACTATTTGGGAGGAGGGAAAGCAAAGGCCATTAACCCCCACCATGCCCTAAGTTGGCCTGCTATCTCCCCAGGAGTCCTGGCCACAGGAAAGAGTTTCCAGAGACAGAATGCTGTACTGCTTCCTTAGACTCAGGGAAATCCCTCCGCATTTCCTGAGGGAAGAATAGGTTAGGAATAAGAAGCTCATGTAAAAGAGTGGCGAAGAAAAACAAAATAAACAATGGTGAAAGGAAGGTATTGTCCTCTAGTGAAAAAAGTTTTAGAGTGAGATAAAAAGTCTTAAATTCTGCCCTGAAGCCCAGCATGGTGGTGCATGTCTGTAATCCAAGCAGTTGGGAGGCTGAGGCAGGAAGATCACTGGATGGTCAAGGCCAGCCTGGGATACAGAAGGAGTTAAGACAGCCTAAACTGCCTAGCAAGACCCTGTCTCAAGAAACCAAAATAAATAAATAAATAAATTCTACCCTGAATTTATTATTTATTAGCTGTAAGATCTTGGACAAGTTACTTCAGTTCTCTCATAGTCAAGTCAATCTTCTATAAAACTAGAATAATAATTTTTAAGCGATTGTCTAAGAGAAAAAAGAGATTGTCTAGATCAGTGCTTGCCTGGGCTGGGGTGGAATTCAAAGAGATTGTAAATGGGCAGAACATTTTTTTTTTTGAGGAGTACATTAGAAATATTCTAAAATTAAATTGTGATGATGGTTGTTCAACTCTAAACATACTAAAATCATTGCACAATTAAATTGGGTGGATTTTAAAGTATATAAATTAAATCTCCATAAAGTTGGTTTTCTTAAAGGACTGTCTGAAGATTGAGGTAGTATACTAAATGACACTCCATGAAATGCAAAACACTATCTAAATGCCAGTCGCTATAATGAGCTGCACAACCCTGAGTAAGGCACTGAGTCTGTCTGGGCCTCAGTTTCTCTATCTGTCACACTGGAGTGTTTGTCACCATCACTCTGAAGTATTTGGGTATGTTCAGCTCTTCACACCAAAGAACTACAAGTGGAGATAAAGGCTGTAAAGAAATAACTTTGATGGGGGCATGAGTGATTAGAGGAGAGCAGAGAAGGCAATAAGGAGGTGAAAAGAGATAAGGAGAGAGGTGTAGGGAGAAGATAAGGAGAGATGTAGAGATTGGGAGGTGCAAAGCAGTGGCCTCAGCTCGGAAACTTAACCCAGGTGAAGTGGAAAAAGACACCGGACCAACCTGCCAGGCGCTCAGGTCGTGCTGTGTGGGGTTTCGTGGCGGCCCAGGGAGCCGCCACCTGGGGGCGCCCTCTCCTCGGACCCCCAACCCTGGCCCCGGAGGCTTTCGCACCTCCATCCCACCCAGCGGCTGACCCTAACCCGGGCTGTAATTACCACCTCGCTCGGCCTGGCCTCCGCGGCCCTTCTGGGAAATCCTGCCCCGCCCCGCTGCCAAAAAAAGCTCCCCGCGGAGTGAGTCCGGCTTCCGCTACCCCTCCCGGCCTCGGGTACAGGGGAGCAAGGCGACAGCAGTCTCGGTGTCTGGGTTCGCCGAGCTGCTGCAAGGGGCCCGGGTGCAGCAAGGCTGGGAGTCCCGCAGGTGACCCCGCGGGCCCCTCCGGCCTCCCCGGCCTCCTCGCCCAGCGGAAATGCGCAGGCAGCCGCTCTCTCCACCGAGCGGGGCGCCAGGGTCTCCCCTGCGGGTCTCGGCACCCGAATGAGGTTGAAGGGAGGCCCCCGGGGGAGGGACCCAGCTCTGGTGCCAGCAGTTGCTAAAGGAGATCCCAGCTCCCAAGGGACCTCAAGATGCGGGGTCCGGAGCAAACCCCGGAGCCAAAGGCCTGGCCCTTCGCGGAGCCGCTGCCGGGACCTCCTCAAGCCCCTTGGGGTCACCCGGCCCTCACCTGAGTCCCGGGGGCCCAGCCGAGGCCTCGCCCCGGGCGTCGCATAGCTGTGGCGGGACCTGTGGGGCTGAGTCGGGCTCCTCGGCCAGCTGCGGCCTTCGCCTTCCCGGCGCACATCCGCCCTCGAGGAAGGGCCCCGGTCAGAGGAAGGAGTCGGACGGGAAGGAAACTGAGGCTGGGAGCCCAGCGGGCAGGATGCCCAGGCGGAGCTGGGAGGGGCGAAGGTGTCCGAGGGCCAGGGGCGGAGAGAACTTCAGACTGAGAAAAATGAGGCAGAATACGGGACCTGGGGGAGACGGGGAGGGGACACGCCGTGATTTCGTGGGAGAAATAAAGAGGGACGGGGTGGGGTAAGCGGGGGGGGGGTGAGGAAAAATGAAACCTGGGGAGGAAGACACCAAAGACAGAGGATAGGGGAGCCGGGAACAGGGGCCTCAAGTGGAAGAGGTGACCGCCGGGGAAGACCGGCACTGGGAGGCACTGAGGGGGCGGTAGGCGAGGAGCTGGAGACCCGGACACCCGCGCCCAGAAGCGTGGGAAAAGGGGTGGGCAGACAGGGGACAGTGGCGATCGAGCCCGGGGGAGATGTGCGTGTCGTTTGTGGGTGTCTTTTATGGGGGTGCTGGAAAGGTGCACCTCTGGGAAGCCGAGGCCGCGCGGGATTTCACCAACGGAGAGGCCCGGTTGCCCCTTGGCCCGTCCCGGGCCACCGCAGGGGACAAGGCCACAGTGTTGGGCCGCCCCGCCCGCCCGCGCCGCGGGACAAGCAGCCTTTCTTCGGCCCGGCAGGGAGAAGGGGACTCTTGTTTGCGCAGCTGCGGGAAGGGGGCCGGGGTGTGTAGGGGTGCGCGTGAGCGGGTGGGCGTGGAGCGTGGGGTGTGGTGCAGCCTGGGCGTGGGTGAGGGTTTTGCGCTTGCGACGCAGCGGATGCCAGTGTGTGCGCGTGGGAGCGGAGCGTGGCGTGCCGCGTGGACGCCCAAGTGGTGGAGCCTGTGCTTGTTGTGACGACGGCTGCGAGGTGAGCCCGCCGTCGGATGAGTCAGCCCCCAGGAGCCTCGGGGACGCTGAGCTAACGGGCCCAGAATGCAGCCCCGCCCCGGCGCCCCGGGTCCCCTGCCGGGGCTGTGCGGTAGCCGTCCAAGTCCCCTCTCGCACCGCCTCGGTGGGAGAGCCCGACTCTCCTCGGCAACCCCGAGCCGGGCGGCCCCAATCAGCCGCCCGCCGCACTTCCCCATCCCGGGGGAGTCCGATGACTTGGCGCAGCATCGTCGCGGGGATCTCCGCTAGTCATTCGGGTCCAGACCGCGAAGGCACGGCAGAGGCTGGGAGTCACTCTTCCGTGCCACCCCCACACCCCGCCCAGTCCTAAAAGGCGTGGAGCTTGGAGGAGTGTCTGGGAGGTAGCGACGAGTTTCCCATGTCCTGGACACAGCCAAGAACCCCTCCTGGACTCCTTTTCCACCAAGCAGGACTCCAAGTCCCTTCCTCGTCCATCAAGGCTGCTGACCTGGTAACAACAGCTGAGACACCCCGAGGGACCCCCCTCCCTGTGGTCCTGCGTTTGTCTGAAAGGGGGCAGTACGGGACGCTAGAGATGCACACACTTGACCCCGAGGGTGGCAACCTGGGGGATCCCGAAAGGCTCAGCGATCCTCGGGAGACAGCACGAGGGCCATCTCTGGCAGTGGCGCTGGCAGCAGCTTGGGAGGGCAAAAGCAAACCACTCTCCGGAAAGTGGCAGTTCTGACTCCCACGAAATTCCCTTTGGTCTGTAGGCACTCACCTGGGATGTCCCCTCTTCCCCACGAGCTTCTTCAGAGCCCTCTAGGCCAGAGCTGATCTGCCAGGCTCCAGGGACTTCCCCCTGTGCAGCGCCAGCCAAGCAGAGAATAGCACCCTCAGGCGTAGTGAGAGTGGGTGCGCTAACCTCTCTCGGGGAAGAGAGAGGCCCGGTTTGGCCGCAGCGGCCTCAGGCTCTGGGGGACACTGTTGCTTTTTCCCCGGGAGCCTGCTGAGTAGGAGGAGAGGAGCCGTCCCGCCTCCCTCCCGCTAGTCCCCGCCCTTACCCCAGTCCCGTCCTGTCCGCCTGGCCAGCCAGAGAAGACGCCCTTGTGGAGCTGGAGCCCAAGGTCCCCCACCCACCCTTTCCCACAGCAGCACCTCCCCACCCCCTCTCCTGCACAGCACCCGCTTTGTTCATCTGTGCAGCTGGGCTGTCCACCACACACACACACCCTCTCCTCCTACCCTCCCCTTCAGACTCCTAGACCACCCTTCACCCCTAGGCTTTGATATATTTCCATGCATTTCTCTGTCTTCTCTGTCTCTTTCCCTCTCACCTTCCCTCTCCCTCCTCCTCCCTTCCTCTGACCCTCTTGGGTACTGAAACTTCCACAGGTGGCCAGTAAACCTCATTGCAGCCCCTGTAACATGCTCTCTACATTTCCTCAGAACATCTCCTGAGGTCTTCCCTGACACCCTTTTCCAAGCTTAGCAGTGAAGAGATGTAAATGGAGTTGATATCCCCATCAGATTCCATGGACTTCCCTCCTGAAGACAGTATGACAGTATAAGACAAAGACATGTTGAAGTAAGACACGCTGAAGTGCCATGCAAACTAAGCACAGGAAAGTTAGTGGAGTTTTCATTTAACTCCATTAGTTGAACACTAAACACCTAAGAGCAGCCTAGAAACCTGGTCTGGTTGAAGTCATTTTCTATCTCAGCCCCCACCCCACCCGGAAATCCAACACCGACAGTGGATCCTTACCTTGCAAAGCCAGCTCTTGCCCCAGGAGACTGGCTGGGAGGCCCCAGGGAACTAAACTCAGCTAGGTCCACCTTCTCACCTGCACTGGAGGGACCCCAGCGAAGATGCCCTTCTGGAGCTGAAGGAGCAGAAAGACTTCAAGTCTGGCCTAAATGCCAGCTGGGGTGGACAGCAAAAGGTAATTTGTCCTCTTTGGGATGGACAAATCCTGTTCTGATTCAGTGACTTTAGTTTGTGCCCTTTTCTACCCAGGAGGCTGAACTCTGGGAATTTCTCTGGTCACTCATTGACAAGGCTAGCATTCCCCGCCGGGGGGGCATGGCCTGAAGCTTGAGCTGACCACAGCCAGGCAGTGGACAAGAAGGGGGTTATAGCTCAGTAGTAGAGTGGGTTTTTTTAGCAAACACGAGGCCCTGGGTTCAATCCCCAGTACAGAAAGGGGAGGGAGAAGTGTTGCTACTCAGTCTAGCTAACCGAAGCAGACAATCAGGCTCCAGCATACACTGCAGGGTACCGGAAAACTCTAGGAATGTGTGTGTGTGTGTGTGTGTGTGTGTGTGTGTGTGTGTGTTGGGGGCAAGCCTTTTAACCTTCCTATCTGCATACCGTTTGAAGCTCACACAAGTATTTTAACTCAGGCCAGTCTTCATGAGGCAGATCACAACAGTAATTCTCAGTCTATCCTAGTGTGTAAAAAAAAAGAAAGAACCAAGACCGTTGTATCCTATATGCCAAAACCCAGCATTTGAGGAGAGGCTCGGATTGGGGTTCTTCAGACTTTCCACTATGCTCCACAACTGCCAGCTCTTTACCCACTTGGTCAGGAGGAATTTCAAGGAATAATCAAGAGGGCTACAGAGGCAGCTGATGCTGAGGCAAGGGGTGGAGACAGCACCTAACTGTTGTCACTGTCTCCCCGCTAGGGGCTAGGGACCAGCTGACCCCACAGTGAAGGTTCTATGCAATATGTCCTCTCCTGCTGTGTTGGGTCTCTGTGTTCCCACAGTTAGAGCACTCAGGGGACTAAAGACCTACCACCCACACCCCTCCACCCTCATCCCACTCCACATCTGGAGCCCATCAAAAAACTCAGTGCTCTCTCACAGTTATGCAAGAGGTCGAGCAGCTGGGAGCTCAGGAAGGGGGGAGGAAGAGAGAAGAAAGCAGAAAACAGCTTTCCAGGCATGCTTCAGACTTTCCGAAATGAAAGCAGGGGGAGAGGGCAAAGGCTGGGTGTGGAAGGAAGGGTGGATTTTTTCAAGGCCCTCTGCACTTGGCTATGAATGTCAGGAGTGAATTTCCATATTCCTCCTGTCTCTGGCTTGGCACATTTCCCGCTCTCCCTCCTCTCAAATTGTACTCCCTTTAGACCCAGAGATAGCTATTGCTCATACCACCAGTAGTCCCTGTAGATACCCGCTCCCAGAAAGTTATCCCTTTCTGACCTCTTTGCATCCGGAACTCAGACATCAGTAATGAAGATGTGGTGGCAGCAACAGTGCCAAGTAACTTCTCAGTGCGCCCTACTTGGGAAAAATCTCTAACTTTGCTTTTCTCAGCTTGTCTTAGAAAAACTGCACAACCCCTACTTCCAACAAATCTAACACATTTGAGTAGGAAATCTGGGTAAGAAAAACTGGTCATCTACCTCTATGGCTCATGACCTTTTTTTATTTTTATTTTTTGGTACCAGGGATCGAACTTACCACCTCACACCTGCCAGATAGGCGGTTAGGCAGATGCACTAAATCCCTGGCCCTATTTTTTTGAGACAGGGTCTCACTATGTAGTTCAGGCCGGCCTTGAACTCACTTTGTAGCCAAGGCTGGTCTCGAACTCACAACAATCCTCATGCCTCAGCCTCCTGAGTGCTGAGGGATAGTGTGTGCCACCATGCCCGGCTCTTTTTTTTTTTGGTACCAGGGATCGAATACACAACCTCATGCCTGCCAGGCAGGCGCTTGTACCACTGAGCTAAATCCCTGGCCCTATTTTTTGAGACAGGGTCTCGCTATGCAATTCAGGCTGGCCTTGAACTCATCATGATGTTTTTATGAGCTGAAGAGAACAAGCACCCAGGTCGAGGGGAATAGTTCAGTGGTAGTGTGTGCCATTCAGCATGTGCATCTACTACTCACCATGCTAACCACTTGGTCCCTATCTTACACAGTAAGAAACCTTTCTTTTGGTGGACAGGAGGGGTGGCTTAAGCTTATAAAAACTGCTAAGCAACCTGCCTTCTAGTGAAAGAGGGAAAACAGCCTGCCTAGGAAAGGTAGTCTAATTTTGGAAAAGGCTCGCCTCGTATCAACTCACTACCTCTCCAGGGTAAGATATGAGACACACTGGTAGAGATGCTTCTGCCCTTGGGTAACAGCGAAGCACGGCAACTGACCTACTTGTGAATCTCTAATAGGAGTTCCAAGCTCTAGAGAGCTGCACGTATTTACCAAAGAGGGCAAAAAGAGACTGGAAGATTGTGTTTAGAAGTGCACTAAAAAGAGAATTAATTCTGAGTTTTTGCTTTGAGATACCTCAAGTCCATTCTCTATTCTACTCTACAGACACATTATTAGTTGTAGTTAACACTTGTCTTAGAAAAAACTATAGACATTCCTTCTAGTTACTTATTTTTTGCACTTTTTTGAGACAGGGTCTCACTATGCAGTTCAGGTTGGCCTTAGGCTCACTTTGTAGCCCAGGCTCGTCTTGAATTTGCAACGATCCTCCTGCCTCAGCTTCCCGAGTCTGTGATTACAGGAGTGTGATACTACACCCAGCTTAATTTTTTTGATGAAAACTCTCACCACCTTAAAAATAATCCCTGCCAGACATGAACCTTAGTTCTGCATCAATCCTGGAAATCAGTCAGACCCTAACTTAAAAATACACAGGTTGATTTGGGTTTATACCTACTGAATAAATGAATGATTGATCTTTTTAAAGAAGAACTCCTAAAAAAAACTATCGCTGGGCGTGGTGGCGCATGCCTTTAATCCCAGCACTGGGGAAGCTGAGGTAGGCGGAGCGTTGTGAGTTCGAGGCTGGCTTGGGCTACAATACGAGCACAAGGCCAACCTGAGCTACATGGTACAACCCTGCCTCAAAAAAACCAGGGCCAGGAGTTTGGCTCAGTGGCTTAAGCGCCTGTCTAGCAAGTGTGAGGTTGTGAGTTTGATCCCCAGTGCCACAAAACAACAACAACAACAACAAAAAAAAAACTATCTAAAGGTTGCTAACTCAAGCTAGGCGTGGTGGCGCA
>RJWM01011943.1:0-58175 GCA_004363535.1 Dasyprocta punctata
CCCATCAAAAGTATGTGAGGACTTGGGGGGACATAGCATACCCAATACAGACTGCCATAGTGTAACATTCCATTTAGCTTTTACATCATCTGGGTGGGATTAGTATTTTGTCTATTTTGGAAAGGGAAAAAATGAGACTGATAGAACTTTAAAAATTTAACTGCACACATTTAGATTCAGGGTTATTTATAATCTAGGCCTACCTCATTCAAAGGCTTTATTTTTAATTGAAAAGACAGTACACTAAGTTAATGTAAACAAATCATTCCACCTCTTTTTCTTAACTGAAATTATACTATCATATACATATTATAGCATTATAGTAGCTCATCTTTGTTTTCAGAGAGGATTAATAATTTTAAGGTTAAGATTTCAAAAAATGTTTATTATTAATTTGGATGTCAATAATTTTGAAAAATATAATGTTAAAATACAATAATTAAGTATTGATATCTACTTTAGCATTCAAATCTGTGCTTGTCCAGAACAGTAAAAAAACAGACACTATTAATATCCAAATAGGAAAACAGAGCACTTACTGTTGCTTCTGAACCACTTTGTTTGTCCAATGATTAGTTCTGTCTCTGAAGCATGTCTCAAATGTGACTTTCTCCTATTGCTGACCCTGCTAACATTTTAAACTGTGAATATTCAACCTCTTGCCCAAATTATTATATTTTTCCAGATGTTTTTAAATTTTCTCATATCCTCTTACCATTCTGTCCTATGTGTTTCCTTCAACCATGTATGGGAACTCTTACCGTGACCCCACGACAGAACAGCACAACATTAAGGCCTTTTTCTTCCACTGATTTCTCAGGTCATTTTCCAGGCCTGCTTGGGATCCATTCTGCTTTCCCAGAAAACACTGTATTTGAGTACTAAATGTCCTATACTCCAATTGCAAGATTGTGTGTAGAGGGTGTATGACTGTGTGGGTTACCATCAGTATCAATAAGGAAGCCATATTTTGGGTGAGACTCTATAAACTATTTGTATGGGTTGCCACAATCATCATCCTAAGTGAACTCTTTCTGTTCTGTCGTTGCTTTCTTCAAACAAACCTCAGTCTCTATTTAAAATAAAAATTTTGTTTTAAAATAATGGCTCTTGAAGATGCTAGATTAATTAGATATGCTTATTTTTCTTCTTAAAATGAAATGTTTGACCACTGTTTACAAGTTGCCTCACCTGGGCACTGCCTGTTTTTGCAATCTCACTTGGCACAATATCCTCACCAATGTATTAAACTCCAGTAATAACAATTATGTGTGTTTCTTGAAAATTCCAATTTTTTCCTTAACTCAAAGGCTTTGAGTATTTTTCTCTTCTCCTTTTGGAATTACCTTATTCTACCATGTCCTCTCCATCTTGAAATGGTAAATCATTTCTCTAAGTTTTAATTTAAATGCTACTTCCAGAGAGTTGATTTCTGTCTATTCACTTTGAAGAAGCAATAATCTTTCTGTTTCCCACCTCAGTGCATAATTCGAGTCTTTCCAGGTTCTGTGAAGGCAAAGTCTGTGTCTATTTTATTTGCTCTTTACAACTAGTTCACCACACGGTGTCTCCTACGTAAATATGCTATTAAATAAATGAATATTAGTGACTAAGTGGTTCATGAGAGGAAATATAATATAGGTGTCTTAAATAACGATTAACATGAAATTTACCAGCTCAAATGACTAAAGTGGTAGGCATCCACGACAAAAAGTCACATACAAGTAAGAAAGCAGCATACAAAAACTATCTCCTTGGGATGCACAGAATGCTAAAATCTGTAGATATTTTCTCTGTATTTATGTTAACCTAGAGAGGCAACAGATGGATGTAGATATTGAAAATAATGTTTATTTCCCCCATGAGGTTGGTAAGGTAAGAATGCAGTGAATATGATGAAGGCAACTGTTCTATTTTTAGATAGATAATTCAAATGAGGAAATAGATTATGTTTTTTTTTTGTTTTTTTTTTGTAAAAGTAAAAGGCACAGTATCATCCTTTATAGTTTTTCGCACCAAAAATGAAACACCTCAATCAGCAGGGCATTAGTTTTTATATATTAGCATCCTTAAATTTACTTAACGTAGACCCATGATCACTGAAACAATTAGTATGCTAAATAATTTTTTAAATCTGTGTAGCCATATTTATTAATCTTGTGCTTGCTATGCATAAGCACAAAATCTGGGAAAAATCTGTTTCTCTATTTCATGACAGGAAAGTAAATACTGAGGTCATTTATCCATACCAGTTGACTCACTAGAAATTAACCAATACTTCTGGTTAGGCAGGGAGTTAATATTTTTTGTCAGCGCAGTACCATTATGTAAAGAAAAGTCAAGTCTTGAATAAGCATCAGGTAAAATTTTGTGGAGGAAAATCTCAAATATTGAAGTAAAAGATGTTTAAAAAATTTCTCACCTGGAAGGAGCTTTGACAGATACCAAAAGATGGGAAAGAGAAACAGCTCTAAAGACAAATTGTTCCAATGATTGAACTTTGCCTTGAATATAAAGTAAATGTAGAGACAAATTTGAAATGATTTGAAATGGCCACAGTATTGAAGCAAACAAATATATGCTTATTTTAACTGAGAAGATTCTCTTTAATCCAGTTATTCAGACATACATTTTATAAACCTAATGTGACTTATGAGCTGTAAGTTGTTTATGCACTTAATTTGTTGGTTTGGTTTCTAAAAATTCAAGAAAACCTTGTTTGTTTATTAAAAATGAAAATATTTTTTCAATCAGTGAGATATTGACATCAAAATACCAAGTACAAAGCATGTCATTACTTCAAATGTAAATACTTGCTATTGTAAATGATGGTTGCCTTTGTTTCACATTCTGCTACTCATAAGAAACGTAAAGATATTATAATGTTCTTTCACAGACTGTAACTCTAACATTAGAAACATAGCTTTGGTACTGGGGATGTAGCTCAGTGACAGTACATATTCTTTTCAAGTGCAAGGTCTTGGGTTCAATCCCCAGCACCAAACCAAACAAAACGTTCTAAATACATTACTGTGTTCTCTTTAGGAATGTCTCTCTCTTCCTCTGTCTCTCTCTGTCTCTCTGTCTCTCTGTCTCTCTCTCTCTCTATATATATATATATAGACAGTGTTCAAGGTGACTTTAAAGTCTTAATAAAAATAGAAACAAAATCCTTCATTACGAAGAAAACATTTTATATTAAGATAATCAATATGTTCTTATTCAGGCAATTTCATTGTGGCTTATCTGCATATTTACAACCTATTGAGGATCATAGTCAAGATAGAATGCTTTTCATTTTCTTTTTCTTTTTTTCTTTTTCTAATGCTGGGGATCAAGTCCATGGCTTCTCACATGCTAGGTAATTGCTATCCCAGTGAGCTATATTCCCAGTGCCTGATATTTTCCGTATGCATAAACCTCATCTGTTGCAGATGTCAATTTTCTCAAAATGAATATTGCAAAGTTCAAAAAGATTATCCCGAAAGTCATTTCTTTTGATACCATAGTAAGAATCTGTATTATTTTTGAGGAACATACTTCAAAATTTGAATTTAAAGGTATTGTGTATCGATTTTTACTTTAAATATGTTTAGCATTATACCCCAACTACATTTATCCAAATGTGTAATTTATCAATTATTTCAGTATAATTTCCTGTTTAACTTTATCATTTGTGTATTATAGAATGTAAATATGAGAGTTTTGATGTTTCTGTGTTTTTACTCTTGTATTATTTCCAAGATATTTTGTACACAAGTCAGTAGTTGCTGATCTGAGAAATAACATTCTTCTCACTGTCTTCAGGCAGAAAAATGTCAGCCAACAATAGAAACTTGATTCTAAGCCTTTCCACCATGTTAGATGGCAAGGCAGAAATTACAACTGGTTCAGGAACTGTTGTTAGCCTGAGAAATTCTGGAACAGTCAGCAGTGTTGCATGAATACCCTGCACAGATTGCTGCATTGTAGTCAGGAAGATCTGATAAACCACAGATTTCTCCTCCACAAACATGCTCTCCGTTCAGCTGCCAAGTGGCAGAGCCATGTGAACTAAGGGCTTAAATTAAGAATGAGTATAGAGTATTAAATATACAAAACAAACAGTTAACTTGAATACAAGGTCAAAATCACCAACAAGTTCTTCCATCCAGTGCTGATACTAGGCACAAGCTTCAAGGAAAATTCTTTTCTAGTTCTGAGCTATTAACATTGTATATATATATATATATATATATATATATATATATATATATATTATAGCAAATTGTTCAGAACCACCCTATTTACCAGATGACTAGCACCTGTTCAGTCAGTCTAGAAGCATCCAGTGTGGTTGATAGAGGGGCCTAATTTATCATAGTCCACATTTTCTTCTGGAAAGTGTAGAGAAAGACTAGGATGAAGCCACAGATCTACACTGAATATCTGTATTCACAGAGAGCAATGATTTTTGTCATAATGCTGCTGGACATCAGAAATGTGATATGTTTCATTGTTTCAGAAATACCTGGGTACATGCTGGTGCCACCCAACAGCACCACGTTGACACAGAGAATCTTTGGGCTGCCAGTATCGCCCTTCAGGGTGGAATCAAATAAAGGTCTGATGCATGCTGCAGGGTTCCACATATAGGAAAGAAGTTAAAAAGAGAGCTCTGGATACTGCAACTGCTAGATGCAGATGGTGATCCTTGGCCTACAGACCAGCTCACAGTTCTTTCCTTGTTAGGGGCTGGATGCAATGGTGATCATCTCCTGCCCAAAGGCCAGAGTGACATAGCTTCTTTATGCCAGGAACTATCTCCAGGTGGATTATGATGGTAAAGCTGTAGCTGCACTTGGTCAGAATCTTCA
Source organism: Dasyprocta punctata (assembly GCA_004363535.1). Classification (NCBI taxonomy): domain Eukaryota; kingdom Metazoa; phylum Chordata; class Mammalia; order Rodentia; family Dasyproctidae; genus Dasyprocta; species Dasyprocta punctata. Next base: position 4,857 of record RJWM01011943.1, read on the forward strand.
CAATGTATTCTGGAAGACTCTAGCCAGACATCTCCAACAGTATAACCTGGAGGAGGGCATATCTCTTATCACCATCAGGGTCGCCCAATTATAATAGTTTGTGATGATGGCAGTGTAGCACCTGAAGGTGTATGGAGCCATCACAACTTGTATGACCATGTACAAGGTGGTTTTTTGAATATTTCAATGATCTGTATCTTCTCCTTTGGCTTTAGCATCCAGGAGGATTTGGTCAGAACTCCTGGTGTTTCTATAGCTCATTATAGAAGATGTGGCTCCCAGATCATGTCCAGGTCATTCTAGGTGGTGACAGAGCCATGGTAGTGGCAGTGCCAGGTGATTCAAGGTCAGGCTATCAGTTGAGCCTTATCACTCAAGTAAAAAGTTCTACTGGACTATGCCTACAATCTGTCCCCAGTCTGCTGCTCTCAAAGATGAATGGGAACACGGGAAAGGGAAGACAGAATGATACTGTCAGAAAAGTCAGCTTTGCAAATGCCAGAGGCACTGACAGTGAAGACCAAACCAATTTCTCCTTGCACCTCATTGGGCTGACTCATGGCAAAGCCACAGATGACTCTGATTATGGATCTGAGGCAGCCAGTGAGCTAATTCCTTCTTTGTACTGTATTATTCTCAAGTCACTGTTCCATGAAGTTATGATTTTACTACCAAATAGAATGAAAAGTATTATCTAGAAATTAAACAAATAAATAGACAATCACACTTAAAATGAAGGAAACATCAAAACTAAATTACAAAATGTCTCAAAAATGTATACAAAATACTACACCTGAAAACATACTGAATGCAGCATAGAAACAGTGTTAAGAAAAAACAAAGCAGACTTAACTGTCTATATCATTAAATCATACAATATAATATAATTTTACTAAGCCTTGAATTCTAGTGCTAGATGAGATATAATTAATAAGCCTAAAAATTTCTAACATAATTCTAATATAAAATGTTAAAAAGTTAATAAGAAAACAAAAAATATAAAATTACTAGATAAACTCAAGAGTTAGCATTAAACAAGGAAATGAAAAAGCAATTATACCAGGGAATAATACTTAAAGTAAAGTAAATTAATTGAAAAACTTTCCAAAATATCCATAATGAAAAGGTAAATAACACACATAAATGACAATGAATATGAAAGCTTCATAGATTTCAGCAGCAGTTAGATCCTAAAAGTCACAGATTGACATTTTTTCTTAAAAGGGCTAATAAAAGAGTATTTTGAGCCATTCGATCATTTGATATTAATAAACAATTTCAGAGTCAACTCAAGGGTACTGTTGCATGGGTATTACATTTCTGCTTTTATTTATTGCATTTTTAAAAGACGATTGCGTTGTTCAATAAAAGAATTCTTGGTGGTAACAGGAGACAATACCATATTACCATAACCACATGCAATATGTTGTGTCTTGAATGTTGCAGGATCCTAGTCTTAGAGCTGACACAATGACCCTGGTCTGCAGTCTTCAAAGCCAAGCAGAGTCAGAGAACACTATGTGGCTGCATGTTCTCCCTTCTTGAGGGACATTGCTATTCAATAAGGTCACTTGGCTGACAAAGTGCCACTAAAGATTGTATCATTTCACTTGAGGAAATTGGCTCCAGTTCTGTTTGTTCAAAACTGAGATCATTCTATTTCCTCTTTTCATCCAATGCTAACTGATTTCTGAGATTTAGACACCTGAAGTTTGAGAGAGAACAGAAGGTTAATTCAGCAGTTCTATAAGCAGTTCAATACTAGAAATGTTTATCCAATAACACAGCTGCTTCTTTCCACAGGGACATGGAAGTGAAGATTTTATTTTTTTAGAAGGCTCAAATGCAATCTGATGAGGGTGATGTTGGCATCTGACCAAGCATGATAGTACTGGCATTTGACAAAGACCATGAGGCCAGACCTGCCTGTTGCTTTCTTTATAGCCTTATTTGTGCAGTTTAAATTATATCTGTCCATCAGATCAAGCTCTTATAAATGTCTCTTTCAGTCCTTCATCCTTTTCCTGGATTAACTAACAGTGAGTTTCAGCACCAACAGTAATTACTTCAGTGTGAAACGATAAAAGTTAGCAAAACACAAGCTGAAATGGCCCCTGGGACATTCCTGGAAATCCTGAAGAATCCCAAGAGGACCACACTGAGAGTGGAAGTAGAGTGCTGGGGAGGCTGAGTGACACAGGACTGGATGTCGTGTGTGTATCTGCAACACCAGACATGTTGCAGTAGCTGAGTTTATCAGACTGATGAAGTCAACAATGTGTTTTAGTGAAAGTTTTAGCAAAAAGGGAATTCCTCAGAAACTCATAAATATTTTCTTTGAATACAGAAGTTGGTGAACACAGGCTACTTCCAGGGTCTGGTCTGGTTCACAAGACCAGCTAAGTTATTACAGAGCCTTTGTGCTTAGGTAGCACAGGCAACAGTCAAGATATGCAACTATTGATACAGTGATTAGTTCCCGAAACTCAATTTGACTGCAAATTCATTACAGTTATCCCTAGATATCCACGTTGACAGTTTCTAGGATTTCCTCCTCTCACATACCAAGTCCATGGTTAGCAAAACACCTGCCATAAAATAGATAATGTTTCCATATATCCTACGCACATCAATTCACAGAATTTAAACAATCACTGGAGCATTTATAATACCTAATAAACTCAGATGATGTAAGTGGTTGCTATACTTTCTTGTTTCATGATTAATGACACAAAATCACTTTTAAGCTTTAATATGTATGCTCAAAGTTTGTATGACTAAGTTCGTATGCTGAATTTATGACTACTCAGAAACACAGCAGAAAAAATGTTTTCCTTTCTTTTCTGACTTACAGTGAGAATTGAGATGGCATATTATTTGCTAATTACTGCAAGTTAGACATGGAGAGGTGGTCTTTAGATTGTTTTACTTACATGACCCTTGATACCTCACATGAGAAATATAAACATGCAAGGCAAAGGTATACTAATAAAAATAAATATACAAAAAGCAATATACATTCTTTTATGCATCAAAAATGTCATTAGCACATAATTAATAAAATTAACAAATATGATTAATAATTATAACATAAAATTTAAATTTCAAAATAGAATTAGAATCGTACTTGGAAAATGTTCCTTAATAAGAGGAATAGTGTTTTTGAAAAACTGTAATTCAATCATCTGCAGATACATGAATATAATTTACTTCTAGAATGATCAGAAATATATATATATATGTGTGTGTGTGTTTTAGATTTTTGAGACAGGATCTCGCTATATAGTTCATGCTGACCTTGAACACACTATGTAGTTTAGGTTGACTTCTTCTAACTCATAGCAATCCTCCTGCCTCAGTCTCCCAAGTGCTGGGATTATAGGCACGTGCTACCTCTCCTGGCTATTTTTTGTGTTTAGGATCTTAAATATTAAGTAAACATGAGTAGAAATTAAACTTTAGTTACAGCAATGTCATTTAAATTTTTGAATTCTTTAACCAAAAGTTATCCAGTAATCTAAAAAAATTATATTTAAGGGGAAAAAAAAGAGGAAAAATTATCTGACCTTTGACTTATTCTCCTGTTATTCATTTGGACAATTTCTGAGTGGAATAAATGGAAAAAGCAAAAAGGCTTATCAAATGACTATAAAAGTCACATTTTCCTTCTGAATTTGGCACATCACTTTTGATAATGTGTTCTGAAAAATATTTGGAAAGCAAAATTATTGGTTTAAATATTTTCATCAATAAATTGCTTTTGACAGAATTATCATGTTTTTACACCACAAATTGAACCAATAAGTCTAGGTTTCACTTTAAAATCTTCAGTTAAACCATAGTTATCCCATTGATATTTTCTGTCATAAACGCTGACTTTATATTTTAGTTAAAATAAATATTATTATGTATTTTTAGAGATAGTACTATTAAAACACTGAGAAATATGCAAATAATGCAGAAATGTTACTAACAAGGCCAAATCAGTCACTTTCCCGCTCCTGTAAGAAAACAGCTGACATGATTAATTCATAAAGAGGTATTTGGTAAACAGTGATGATCCAGTAAAAAACAATGCCAGTTGGAATTTGGGGGTTCTGGGAAGGACCTCTTGGAGGAACTCTAAAGGAGAGTCTGAGTCCAGTTTAGGGAGGTAGGTCTTTTATGGGTAGGTTAGGAGAGCTAGACAGACTTAGGGAGGTGGGACATACATAGGTGGGGTGATACAAAATGGGGGCATTGGATTAGGGGAGCCAGAATGACTGAATATGTGTCACTAGCAAAGGGTGCTGTGACTTAGCAGATGAGGCAGATGTGTCACATTTTAGCAGTGCTATGGTTTGTGTCTAGATGATCCAAACTTTCAGGCAGTCATAGGGTTTTTTCAAATGTGGCTAAATCTAGAGTGTGTGATTGATTCATGGTACAATGCTGGGATTAAGGGTGCTGGGATTAAGGGAGGGAGATTGCTGGCTCAGTACATTGATGGGACTGATATCACCCTAATCCTGGTATACTAGAAACAATATAAGGGACAGAAAAAAGCTTGTCCTTGTGTCCTTATTATTGCTTTGATTGTCTTTTGTCTCTGTGAAGTGTTGCCCCTCTGTCATGTGTTACACTGCTTTGGAGTCAGCCAATTGGACTGAAACATCTTCAAACTGTGAACTAAATAATCTTTCCTTCCTTAACTTTGGGTGTTGAGTATTTTGTCTCAGCAAGGAGTAAGTAAGATAAGCAGAGTAGCCATTGTTCCTAGGCTCAGGCAGGGGCCTATCGGATGTAGGAACAGGTAGCTGGGGACAAATAGGGGACATTTGATCATTTCCTGGGTGTTAAGGATAATAGAGAAGAAATGAAGTAAAGAGTCAGGAATGGGGATGTGTGTCCTCCTAAAATTTCTTCTCACTGAGCAGGGGCATGGTTATGGAGGCCAATAGGAGTGACTGATAAGTAATATGCTGGTGGGCTCTTGAAAAGTGAGTAAGACATCTATGTCTGAGCTAGCCTGGACAGGATGTTGGAGACAAAGGGAAAATGTGATTCAGCAGAATATTAAAACAATGGACCCAAGAAAGGGCATGAGCCAGGAGTGCTAGGAACTGGTAATCCTATCAGGAAGGCTCTGGGATGAAGTCTGATTTTGCAGGGTGACTGCATTTTGATGACATCTTGTACAAGTCTGGACTTGGTAAAGAAACAGGTCTTCTGGAGAAAGTGCAGGGCACACCTTTTTTGTGGAGAGCAAGTTTAGTTCTTAGCAGTTTGGAAGCACAACAGTAGCCAGTGAATCAATTTCATCTTGCAGATTAGTGAGTTTAATACAGAAAGGGTAGAGAAATGGTAAAGGAGAGGGGAAGGTGGGTGGCGTGTTCAAGAACAGGGTTGTGGGGATCAAGTTCTGGGCAGCAGCAGGTAACTTTGTCTTTGTGCACCAGAGCATTGAATTTTGTTTATTTTAGGCTGGGAACTAAGGACTGGGGCTGAACATGGCAAGGCCCTTTGGTTTTGTAGGCACTGTTGCTAGGGCGTTAATTTGGTCTTGAAGACTGGAGAGTTGATGGATCTTGGTTGAAGCAAAGAACTGAGAACACAGCAAAAAGAGACCTTTAGTGTTGGCTGGCCCAGTGCCAAACATAGTCACCATTTTAATTTCTGTCTGGTAGGGAATTGACTAAACAACCTGAGAAAATTATTGTGTTATGCTGGATAGATTAATAGAAAGTGGAGGCAGAAGGTGAAGAAGCTGATTTGGGTTGGAGTGAGCTTCATGAAGATGTCCTGGAGGAAGTTAATGATTATTTTGGAAAGTAAAGTTGAGGCTGGAAGAAAGGGTTATATGAGGAAAAGAATAAAGACAGCAAGCCTAGGGAGCAAAAATGTCATGAGGATGACACCTAGTGTTCTGGGAGAAACCTTTGGGGAAGAGGCATAGAACAGTCTGACACTCTTTGTTTTAAGGCAGTGAACTAGAAGGGCAGGGTGGGAAGGGCAGTGGGAATCGGGGTGAAAGGGGAGGAGAATAGTGAGTGTGAAGGCTGAGGAAAGAGAGAGTTGGTGTGTGCTCTTAGGAGGGCGCAGATTGATTGAGGTAAGTTTAATGGATGAGATCTGAGAATAAGGGGAGAAGCAGAGTGAGGTGATCAAGAGCCTTTTTTTGGTGTTCCAGGGAAGCTGGGAGGAAACAAGGAACAATGTTTGACTTAAGACTGTGAGTTTTGTCTGTTGTTAGGTGGTTTGGGGGGTTGATTCGGTTTTGATTATGTGTCCAGAGTCAGAGTACCTGGTGCCCATTAAGGGTTTTAAAAGAGGTGGATTTTTTTCTTTCTTTTTTTTTTTTTTCTCTATGAACCAGGTATTGACTATGGGATGGGATTTTTATGGAAAATGATTATGACCATGGAGAATGGCTTGAAGGCAGTTATGACTTTTACCTTGAGCTAGAGAGGACGTAGAGTATGAGTTTTTGGGAGGCCAGGTAAAAGGCCTGGCTATGAGGTTGAAGTTAGGAGCCAAGAGTTGGAGAAAGCCAGCTAGGCCAAAGAGTGAGAGGTATCTGAGAGATGGTCTTGAGGCTATAAATTAAGATATATTGTTGAGAGCGCAGTCTGAATGAGATTGTGGCTGAGAGCCTGGCTGCACTAGTGGCCTAGTGGGTGGACTGTCCAGGTGAGCTGAGTGGCATGGTCAAAGGCAGGATCAGTGCAAGGAAAGGCAGAAAGGTCTCGGGAATTGGGGTAGAGCTGAGGGGTGGGAGGAAGGAGGAATGAAGAGAAGAATGTGGAGAGAGAGACAGAAAGAGAGAGAGAGAGAGAGAGAGAGAGAGAGAGAGAGAGAGAGAGAGAGAGAGAGAGAGAGAGAGAGAGAGAGAGAGAGAGAAAGATTTTGAAAGATCATAGTTGCCTGGAGCTTGATGAGGTCTCATCCCAAGAGGTGAACAGGGTGTACCGGGGAATCACCAGGAGTAAATCAGAGAGTAATTTAAGAGTGCTGTGTTCTAGGAATAAAAAGGTTGGCTGTCAATTCCTAATGTCGATACTGAAGATTTAACTGTAGATCCTGAGAATGTTGACAAAGAAGAATAAGCAGTAGCTATGTTAGGAGAAATGAAATAGACTTATCCTCAACCAGAAGCATTACAAGGGGTATAAGAACTTCAAGCCCCATCAGTCTTTGGCTAGAAGAACAGGTTCCATTAGGTTAGCAGGTTAGGGTGTGGGAGTGGATGACCACACTCCTGTGTTGGAGCAGGGACAGTCCACCTTCCAGTGGCCATTTAAGCACCAGAGGGGACAGGGGGTTATGGGTGGTCTGTAAATATTGAATCTGTAATAGAAGAAGAGAAAGGAAGAGAATCTATAAGTTAAAAAAAATCGTATGTCTATGAAACTCAAAGATGCCAGGTGGTTTTCAGAAATTGCACAATTTGGAGATATGATTAAATATAATTCAAGAATGGTGGCCTTGCTGGAAGCAGTAAACAGAGTATCAGTCCAGGGAGCCATCTGGAGCAGTGGTGTTGAACCCAGATTACTGATTAATCTCAGTAGCCTCTGGAGTGCTTTTAAAACTGTCAGTGCCTGGGACTCACCATGACCAATTAAGTTACAATTGTCATAGTTTGGACCTAAAAATTTGAATATTGTTCTCAAGGGATTCTAGTGTGCAGCATGGCTGGGAAACCACTGGTTTAGATAATTTTGATCTAAAAGAACTGTGCAGTTGAATAAGATTTGACATGCTAAAAATGAGAGATTTGCTAATTCAGAGAATCTTGCAAAGTGGATATCAACACAATAGGCATTTTACTAGATCAGAGTGACTCTAGCCCCAACTTCTTAAAATTTGAGAGAAAAATTAGTAAACTAAATTTTGTCTTAAAATCATGCTTCTTCAAAGTATCATGAAAGCAGGGAAAGAGAGAGGGGAAAAATCATAGTTTCATAAATAAAGACAAATATAGGAGTACAGCAAAACTATATGTTAATGTTTACAATACATTACTTCTAGCTGATGAACTAAGTGACATTTTCATATCATAATCTATTACAATATATTTTAAGGCACTGGGTAATATTTTATATAAATATATTTGTACACATATGCATAGGCATATGATACATACATAAACTTTTCAAATTGTTAAAACTACTGATCTATTGCTTATTTCATTTTCTAATTGTATTTCTTGATTTTTCTTTCTTTTTAGAAAAGATAATAAGAACATGGCATGCTTACTCTTTAGATATTTAACATTTTTCTGAGACTAGATTTGAGTGATATTAGTCACATTCTGATGAATCACTTAAGTGAAATACATGCATGGCATATTTTAAAATAAATATGCCATGAAAAATAAACTGCTCCATAATTGCTAAAATGTATAAAATTCCCTCAAATACACTTCTTTTCCAAAGATAATATTCCTAATAAGCTTATATATATGTGAATATTTAGTATGTTCATTAGATTCAATCAAGTACACATTTTCATTGGCAAGTATTGACTCCAATTTTTGCTGTCTGCTTTCTAAGAACAAATAAGCATGTAAACTTTCTGAGTAAAGTATTGTAAGGCAAATTACATCACTCCTATTTAAAGAATGTATTTGATCAATGTTAATATTTTTAAAGTTGAGGTACAAGCATGATAGAAAAATATAGAGGAGTTGTAAAAAGTAAAAACACAAGCTGTCATCAATACAAGACTAGCATTATGGTTACACTTTTGTATATTCTCTTAGTATTCATTTTACAAACTCTTTTTAGGTTTAGCATAAACAAAGTATATCAAATTAAAGTGTTGATTTAGTAAGTTTTAGGAAATGTATGAAATTCTCTAAACACAATAAATCTATAAAATGTGGTATTTACTTCACCCCAATTGGCATTTGATGGAATAAATCAGTATGTCTTCCTTTGTGTTTGCTTCTTTCTGTTAACATAATGATTTATGATTTATTTGGGTTGTTTAGTCCTTCCTATTTCTAAGTAGTTTCTCTTTTTTGTGAACTTTTGTGGAGTCTTTTTAATTTAGCAATTTTATGTTTTTTAATTATTTTTTATTTTTGTATTACATGGATGAGATATCAAAAAGAAATTTACTTTTCTCTTTTATTTTAAAATAAAAAAGATAAAAATGATACAGATTCTCAAAACAAAATAATCGAAAATTAACAATGGTTAATATATTGCATATTGTTATCTTCAAAATAGTTGCTCAGATTACAAGATATAGGTATGAAAATCTGATGAAACAATGAAAGCACAAACCATTCTTTTTGATGAACTATTAGACATTAGTAGCATAATTATCTATCTTGTATACATGAACATACACACATATACATATATATGATTTTTCCTTTTTATCTTTTCTCCTTTCCGTCACCCAATTCTTTCATTTTGAGCCATTTCTTCCCCTTTCACTTTCACAGTATCCATTGTACATTTTAGATCTTACTTGCTTTTACAGTTTTTTACACTACAGAGACAGCCTGATGTTTACACATGTGAGTCTGATTTATTTCACTTACGAGTATGATCTCAAATTGCATCCATTCACTTACAAAAGCTTCAAGATTATCCTTCTTTATAGCTCAGTAGTATTCCATTGTATAGAAATACCACCTTTTTTATTCATTCTGTGGTTGATGGGCATTTGGGTAGTTCCCAAGATTTAGCTATTACAAATTGTGCTGCTATAAACATGGGTGAACATGTATTCAGTGGTATGAAGTTTTCAACTCTTCTGGGAAAATACCCAGAAGGTGAATAGCTGTGTTGAATGAGCCGTCTAATCCTAGTTTTTTGAGGAACCTCCATATTGATCTCCACAGTAGTTGCAGCAGTCTCTGCCCCTGTAAACAGTGCAAAAGAGGTCTTTTCTCCCATAGCCCTGCCAGCATCTGTTATTGGTTGATTTCTTGATGATAGCCATTCTTTCTGGAGTGAAATGGAATCTCAATGTTGTTTTAATTTACATTTCTCAAATGACCAAGGATTTTGAACATTTTTTCATATATTTACTTGTCATTTGTATTTCTTCATCCAAGAAGTGTGTATTTACCTCAGATGCCCATTTTTGAATTGGGTCTCAAAGACAAATTTAAATAAAAGTAGTGAGTGTGTACAATTTAGATAAAAAACTTTTAGCTTCTCACATATAAGTACGATGTGAACTATCATATTTTTGTAATTTCTGGTTGAGGATGTTTTCCCATTACTTGTTTCTGGAGAATTTATTTTTAAAATATAATACATTCTTGTTGATTTTTTAAAAATCTACAGTGTGTATATATATATATAAAATAACATATATATATATATAATAACAAAATGTTTTGCTGAGTCTGACATTTTTGGAGCAAAGTCTTGATAAATTATGAGACCCAATTTTCATGTTTTCAACTCACATGATCATTACTAAGAATTAAAGTATATTTACACTTTAATGGTTATATTTATGAGCAAAATTAGTAATATTAATCATATATGAATTTTACATATGTATGTATAAATGTACCAATATTTCCAGTGAAACACTGGAGATCATTATTAAACAGGTACCAGCACAAGGCTGTGTGTGTGTGATAAAAAAACCATCTAAATAGAAATGCTGGAAGTGTTGGTCATTTTTGGAGTAAAACAATTGGGAGAAATGATGGCATTAATTCCCAGATTCTTTAAAGGAAATCCTGATTCCTCTTCTGGTACTATCAATCCAGCACTCGATTTGCTTTTTTGAAGGCTTTGTGGCGACTTCTCTTTCTTTGTGGAGCAGCATGCGGGTTCTGCAATCAGAGGCTTTTCAGTAGGCAAACTGGGTAGTTACTGCTGCTCCTTCCAGTTGGATTGTATGACTGGAGCTCATGGTGAGCTCATAAAGATAAAAAGGTTTCACATGGAAGAGAAAGAAGAGAGAAAATATATTTAAAATAGTTTTTTTTTTAAATCTTTTCTAACAGAGAAACATGGTTTTATTGGTTTTACAAAGGCTCTCTTTGAAGAGTGAAAATGTTACTCAGGAAAAATGTGGCCTCCGATGATGGAAATAAGACATTCTTCATGGGAATGCACTGCCTGGTAAGCCAGAACTCCCAGCATTCATTCTTGGAGCATTTTGTGATGGGAATGAAGATCATAGAACCAAAATCCCATAAAAATCATTAGTGTTTCATATATTTATGTGTCTATAATATTATGAGATTGCCCATCGAATCACAATATCTCTTAAAATTCTTTTTATATTTTTCTTTAACACTGAAGTTGGCTTCTGATTATCTTTACACAAATTCCCAGAAAAAAACTCTTTCTTATGAAACTAATCTTTTCCTCACTATTTATGTCTCTTTCTGTTTAAAGAATTGAGTATAAAATATAAGTTAAATGAAAAACTATAACCTAGAGCCAGAGTGCTGATGTTAAAATATTAATGCTGCTAATAACTTTATTAATGACTCCATGATTGATTCGTCTTTAAACTAGAATAATAATATCACCACTCCACTGGTTTTGTCATAAAGATTAATGTAAAGAACTGAAACAGCTTAAAATAGAATAAAGAACTAATATGTATCATCTAAGTACACTCATCTCAGTTTCATTTTGTTTTGATTGCTCAAGACATTTAGGTAAGGTTTTATCTTCCTACAAGAGATGTAGTGAGGAGGAAGATTTAAAGTAAAGAAATATTGTGAGTAAATTTTATAAATTATTAACACTAATAACTTCACAGAATATATCCAAGGAGCTCCTATAAAAAATTATGAGTGAATTTCAAGGTGAAAGCATGCTAGAAATAAAGATATCTCTACATCTTCAGTGATATTTATGATCTGAGAATACTTACTGTTGTCTTAGAAAAGTTGTTGCAAATTTCTATCATGGCTATGTCAAATATTTAACTTTTGTTTAAAGTTTAAATTATTTTCCTAAATAACATTGATTATAAGTAAGGAATGTAGAATAATTTTTGTCTCAGGTGGTGTGTGTGTAACTTGTTACTCTTTAATACTCATCAAATACAGCATAATTACTCATTGTGAAGAAGTTTCCAGGTCAAAACTCATGTATTTCTATCAAAGCACAAAATAACATTTTTTAAAAGTTGCGTATGTCTTGGAACAAAGGTAATATATTTGTGCTGAAATTCAAATATTTTGACACTCAATTCTAAGGTGGTGTACTAACACCTTGGGTGGGGAAATTTTTAGTTTCTGCCTCCAATTTTCTCAAATAATTGATGGCTCACTAGCAACTTACGGAAATACTCTACTGCAAAACACACATGCATGAGAAAAACAACTATATGTGACAAGGAAAATAAGACCTGTCTCAATTGTATCAAAATCTATTATATTCCAAGTGAGAAGTTAGAAAACACTTTGGTTAATATACTAGCATTAATAAAAATAATCATGCAAATTATGCTTGCTAATGACATTCACAATATTGTAAAATCATACAATAAACAGATGCAGGCTGGGAATATGTATAGCTCAGTGGTACAAGCACCTGCCTGTCAAGTGTAAAGTCCTAAGTTTGAGTCCCAGTAGCAAAATAAAAAAAAATTAAAAATAAATAGATGCTTCCTCTTTTCCTGACTCCTACCAAGAATTTTAACTCTGTTAAAGTATGTTAATATCAGTTTAGAAGTATGTTGCTTAATCATAATCTTAGAATATTAGATTCATGGTATGAAAAATAACCATAAACCAATTTCTGTCTTTTCCAAATATTTCAGAAGTAAACTTTAATATTTTGATAAGCATATCTCAAAATAGCATAAAATGTTAGAGTACAACTTTGATAAATCCATTTTTGGAAAGAAAGATACAACTGGATTGCTACTGCTTTGATATCTGGAATTTAACTTGGAAGATATTAGGTAGCCAGCAATCCTGTGGTTGGACTCCTGGTCATGATAATGCATGCAAGCAATTACTTTCTGCTTGTGGGAATTTCCAATTAACAGGCAGAATATGATATTACAACAGAACTTAGAAAACCGAAGGGCAAGAAGTGAGGCAAATTCATTCAGTGAAAAAGAAATCAAAATGTCACTTCTAGACACAACGCACTTTAAAATTTTTAAGTGGGAAAATTCAGTGATGGCAAGTCAAGATTTTACACACTCTCCAGATCATCTGAATGAAAAAGTTAAACATAGAAATGTTATGTAAAAGGTTCTGAAATTGTCCTGTGTGCTGCCCTGGCTGTGCTGGATAAGGTACAGAGAGTTGCTGGTTCACCTTCCCAGCTTTATATCCCTTCCACACACCCACTCTTCAGCGAAGTAGCATGCATGCCCATGCTACCTTCACCATCTTCTTTTGCCTAAACTTTTGCCTATCAGGTAAAACAAACTTCAGTCCTAGGTGAACTTTATCTTTCTCTGATTTGCCCCAAGTTGTCACTGGAGCATCAGCCAAGATGATACAGTCTCTGGGAAGTAGTTTCTTGGACCAAGCACTTCTGTTGCAGGAAGTAAATCATTTTCAGGGCTCCTCCATTCTGATTTCACATTTACCACCCCACACTGTAGCTCTCTGTTTAGTCATCTACTCCTCCCATGATATGAAGTCAATGAAGGGGATTATGTTTTATATCTTATTTCCCTTTTATCACCTATAAATATGAGAATGATACAGGCCTCCTATCTCCTCCTCCCAATTTGAAAATTTCACTTACTGTTTTGACTTCAGTGCCCATTTGCTTACCAAAAACTCTGCAATCTAAACTTGTCAGTCACAATTCTCTCCTGAAATGTAAACTCATATATCCAAGTATATGCTGAAAATCTTTATTGACTCTTCAAAATCTAATAAAAAATGAAACTTCTCTTTCTGAAACTCATTGTCAATTCTTCAGTGTCCTGTCTCTGTAATTTTCTCAACAAACTGGGCAGAGTACCAAACTGATTAAATGCTTAGACCTCAAGGGAGCCAGGCGTTCAACTTCTATTATTTATGCCAACTGTATCATGTTGGAAGATCATTACACCTCTTGGTTATTTTTTTGTTTGTTTGTTTGGTTTTTTTTTTTTTTTTTTTTTACCAGAAATCAAACTTGTGCTTGCCAGGCAGGAACTGTGCTGCTGAGCTGCATCCCCTGGCCCACACCTCACCTTTCTTAACTGCAAAATGGTGATAATAATCCCCCCTCAAATGTTTGCTTTAAATATTTAATTAGATAAACACATAAGACACTTAGCACACTGCATGGCAAATGGTATATGGACAATAAATATTAAGCATTATTTCAGTTTATCTAGTTACTCAAATTTAAATTTTTTTTTCTCAAATTTAAATTCTAAATTGTCTCTCTTTTACCCCCCCCCAACTTCTATATCACACACCTGTTGTTATAAACAAGTGTATGCATGAGGTCCTGTAATATAATGTCTTTAACACTTTGACGAAGATTCCTAGAAGGGGGATAGACAGGTGAAATGGAATTACTACTTTTAGTTTTTAAGTAGTCTCCACAGTGATTTCCACCATGGTTATACTAGTTTACATTCCCACCAACAATGTAGTTGAAACCCTTTTTCCCCCATCCTGCTCGGTATTTGTTATTGTTTGGTTCCTTGATGATAGCCATTCTTTATGTGGTAAGATGGAATCTCAATATTATTTAAATTTGTATTTATCTAATGACAAACAATGTTGAACATTTTTTTCTGTATTTTTTGGCCATTTGTACTTCTTAGTAGTGCCTATTCATTTGGTTACATGTCTCTTGATTGGCTCTTTGAAAGATCTAATTTTTATATATTCTATAATTTTATATTCTAGATGTTAGTCCTGTTCTCAAGGAATAGCTGGCAAAAAATTTTCCCATTCTGCATGTTGTCTGTTCAGTCTCTTGATTCTTTCTCTTACTACACAGAAGTTTTCTAATTTGGTGTGATTTCATTTGCACATTCTTGTTACTTTTTCTTGTGTCACTTGGGTTCTTTTCAGAAAGTCCTTGCATATTCTTATATCATCAAGAGTTTTATCTATTTTATCTTTCAGTAGATTAAATGTTTTTTTGAACATTTAGATCCTTGATCTGTTTTTATTTTATTTCAGACTATGGTGAGATATATGGGTCTACACACAATCTTCTCCATGAGAATATTCAGTTTTCCTAGCACCACTTTTTAAACAGGCTACCTTTCCTCCAATGTATATTTTTGGTCCCTTTGTCAAAGATGAGACAGCTATATGCATCTGGGGATTTTTCTGCTTCCTTTATTATGTTACACTGTCCATATCACTTTTTGTTTATTTGCTTGTGGTTTGGTTTTGTTTTGTGTTGTTCTAGTACCATGTTGTTTTGATCACAATAGCTTTATAGTATAACTTCAAACCTCCAGTTTTGCTTTTGTTATCCAGGATTGCCTTTGCTATTATGGTTATCTTTTGGTTCTATATGAATTCTAGTATTTTTTCTCTAGATCAGTGAGAAATTCTGTTGTTATTTTGATTTGGATTGCATCAAAATCTGTATATCATCAGTTTGAAAGTACAGCTATTTTGATTATATTCATTCTGCCTGTCCATGAAGAGGGATGTCTTTACATTTTCTGATATCCTGCCTTTATTTCTTTCTTCAGAGTGACAAAATTTTAATTGTAGAGGTTCTTTACCTCCTTTGCTGGCCCCCTGTCGTGCCACCCTGCCTTACAGCCAGATGAGTATGGACTGAAACCTCCAAGAAATGTTTTTCTTCCCTAATTTTGGGCATCAGGTTTGGTCTCAGCAATGAGAAAAAAGTAACTAAGACACTTGATAATTTTTTTATTATTACTTTAATTTAATTATCTGTTATTGCATTATTCGAGAATTTTAAATATTCTTTGTTCAATTTCAGTAATTCATATGTATCTAGGAATCTTTCTATTCCATCTGAATTCTCCAATTATTTGGGATACATGCTTGTGAAGTTTTTGCTGATAATATTCAGGGTTTCTGTGATGCCTATTGTTATTTGACCTTTTTCCTTCCTAAATGCATTGATTTGGGTCTTATTTACTTATTTGATACTGGGTAAGGGTTTGCCTATTTTGTTTATTTATTCAAAGAACCAGCTCTTTGATTCATCAATTCATTGTAATTCTTTTTTTTTTTTAAGTTTCTATTTCATTGGTTTATGCTCTGATCTATATAATTTCCTTCATTCTACAAGATCTGGATTTTTATAGCTCTTGTTCTTTGAGATTCAACATTAGGCTATTTATTTGGATGCCTTCTGTTTTTCTGATATGGGCATTCACAGTCATAAGCTCCCCTCATTGGATGACATTTATTGTGTCCCATAAATTCAGGTATTTTGTACTGATATTGTCATTTAATTCTACAAACTGTCTTATTTCTTCCTTATTTTTTCTGTGACCCACTGACTATTAAAAACAATGTTTTTAAATTTCCATATGTTTGCATAATTTGTGGTTTCTTTCGACATTGATTTCTAATTTCATTGCATTATGATCTGATAATATGCATGGTAAAATTTCAATTCTTTTGCATTTACTGTCTCTACACACACACACACACACGCACACACACATATATATACACACACAACATTTGTTCAAAGGTTTGGTTCAACTCTGATATTTCTTTGTTGATTGTATTGTTTAGCTGAACTGCTTGTGACAGATGAATATTGAAGTCCACCACTATAATTGCATTGATGTCTGTACTTTTATGTCCATTAGTATTTTTTTATGAAATTTGGTACACTGAAGCTTGGTGCATATATAATTATAATTATTTTTTCCTATCGAATAATTATCTTAAACAATATATAATGTCCGTTTTTGCCTCTTTTGAGTAACTTTGGTATAAAGTCTACTTTGTCTAAAATAAAATAGCCGCTTCTGCTTGTTCGAGGGCTCCCACTGCCTGGAATATTGTTTTCAGTATTCCACTAATTTTTAGTCTATGAATTTCTTTTGGGTTTTGTGTACACAGCATATTGTTTGACCTTGCTTCTTGATCCATTCTGCTAATCTATGTCTTCTGATTGGTAAAATCATACTGTTAGCGATAACTGATAAATATTGAATTATGTCAGTCATTGTATTATTATCGTGTTGCTGTTTTCCTTTGTTTCCCTTCCACTTAATTGTTTCTTCTACCAGGTTCATGTACTTTATTGGATTTTTAACATTATAAACTCCATTGCCTCTTTCTAGGATAGCCTTGAGAATATTTTGGAGTGTTGGTATGGTGCAGGGATTCTGTTTTGATGGTGCCTGTCTAGAGCCATTCTATATAATTTTTAGGGAAAAGTCATTTCACAATTAAATTGTGATTAAGGTTTGCCTGAATTCTAGTATCTTGCCATGCAAGCTGGCTATGGTATGTGAAAATATAACTTTCTGTGCTTCCAGTCCAGCTGAGGCCTCAATAGTCCCATGATGCTGTGAGATTCCAGTCCAAGTTTACATCAGCTGAAGACATCCCAGTTCCTTTAGTAGTGAGTAGTAATAATAAGAGTTTCACCTTGGAGAGAGGGCAAACTTCTTATTAACCTGCCTCCTCTCCCCACTGTCCTCAACATAAGATCCTCAATAATTTAAGAATCATCACTGATCTTCATCAACATAAAATCCTTCTCAGTATAACACCACCACTGCCCTCTGAGTCATCCAATAATCCCCTCATCATATTCCTCAATGTAAACGTGATCAATAAATACTGAGGTTCTGACTGCCTTGTGGTATTTTGCTCCCTTTGAATAACTGATCATCCCAGATTCCCACTGTATCACCATTCTGTCTCTTGTTTTTTCGTTTCACAGTGCACCATAATACCTTGCAGGAAATTGGGATTTCACTGCAGGGTTCTCCAATAGGTTATCGTTATGAAACATGTTTCATAATGAATGTTCAATTAAAATGGATGGGCTAATATACGCAAACAAAAGATCTAATGGCCAATAAACAAACATCTACTTAATAAATGAAAGTTTTATTATGTTTTGCAAAATCTTACATGAGTAAACTTTCCATAATGGCTCAGTAATGTACAATATTGATAACAGTTTTGTGCAAAGTCAAACAAAAATGAATTATCATTGATTGATTGATTGATTGCTATTGTTGTAGCTTTTTTTTTTTTGAAACAGGTTCTCTTTCTATATTCTAAGTTGCCCTTGGACTCACTATGTAGCTCAGGCTGGCTTTGAACTCATGGTGATCCCCCTACCTCAGCCTTCCAAATGATGAGGTTACAAGTGTGTTTCGCAATGACTGATTTAAATAACCACTTACTGTTAACAGTGTTTCAGTACTACGTTAACTGCTGAGCATAATGTTCTTTGCATTAAAATCAGGACATGTTGTTTGATCAAAATGTCAGAATTTTGGAATTAATATACTTGATTAACAGTAAGTGCATATGTTCATATTTGAAATTTCTCAAATTGTCAGAAATAAGGAATGAATTGAAGTTTTTCAGAAATGATTCTGACATTCTGACATTGAAACATATCTACAGCCAACATTAATTAAGAGTTTTTTTATGAATTTAGTGGACTTAAATTGAATTACTTATTTAATACTAATTACTAATTCAATATTAAACTGTTCTACTAATTATCTACCAGTGTAAACTCATTTATATTATTTTTCCTGTCTGTAAAATTAGGTATCATCATAGGAACTATGTAAAATTTGCAGTAAGAATTAAAGGGTTTAATATATAGTACATTTTTATGGTACCCAATAAAAAAATCAATGCACAATAAAAGTTAATGTTTGTTATTGTTCATTTTTATCTTACATATCCAAACTTTATAAGCATTCCTTAATCTCTTTTCCCTTCTGATTTATAGTTACCTTTCTATATACACATAGAATCAACTATTGAATTAAGCTCTGTTCTTGATTTATATAAAAATGCCTAGATATGTTTTTTAATCCTTTTATACATACACCAGTCCTATGCAGCTGACCTCAAATTAGGTACCCCTGAACCTGGAAATCAAATCACGATGCAAACTGCAAAGTCTATGCATTTTATCACTCGTCATGCTATAATTGCATGAAATTTCTAATATTCATCAACATTTGAGTTAACACTCGAACATTTGTTGTAGTACATTTATAGAATCTATAATTTTGGCTTTGTTCCTTAGTAAGTTTTCATGTAGATTAAAAATAATGAGAACAGAGGTTAATTTTTTTTTAGATTCATATGCTGATTCATGCGTGCAAAAGCATGCTGAATGTTTATTAGTCACAATAAAGGTGTATAAATGGTTATTGATTTATTTTCATCCTTAGCATAGTAAAATAACCTGAATGTGTAGAAAAATATTTTTGTTCTTAAAAGCTATGTAGGTCTGATCATTGGTTACAGGGAATAAAGTTATAAGAAATTTTCTAAGATAAATATTTGAAGCAAAATCATTTGTATATTTCATACCCAAACTATTATTCATTATAATTAAAAATCCTCTTTTATTGAATTATATGGAAACTATTCCAATTATATTATTTGTATTTATAGTGAAGTCAAGGTAAATATATTGATGATGTATTAATCTTTTCATTTTAATAGATTAATTTAAGATAAAATTCTATATCAAGATACTTTAAGGCACATTTAATGAAAAGGTGTTTTAAGAGAATGAGTAAGAACAAAAATGTCTCTAACTAGAGCTAAATAATAGTGGATGGAGACAGAAATTTTTCCTAAAACATTAAGGATGTGTTCAGTTTCAGTGGGCGGGACAGTAGTGCTATTGCAGGAATGGAGTCATTATCATGAAAGGCGAAATTATGAGAGATGATAGAAAACTTAGGGTTCATGTGACTTGTATGATAAGAGAAAGTGTGAGAGCATGGAAAATTTTTGGAAATCAAAATTCAGTCTATAAAGTTGACATTAACATGAGGAGGACACTGAATTCGATGTTAAGAAGATTGGCAACAAGTCATCAGTGTTTAAATCAGACGGTAACACTATCACACTGGTGCTTCTGCAAGTAATAAGTACACTAGTGAACAGAGATTTTCACATAAATTGAAGGGAGAGAATAACCTTTTCTATAATGTAAATAATAAAACAAATTTATTGGAGATGCAAATTGAACTCTGAACAGAGAATAGGAATATTTATACCTCACATAATGAGAGTGAACAATATTAAGGTGAAACGATAGGAAAGTGATAAGAAGATCTTGGTTTAAACCTTGAGGAGACATTCCCATTATTTGGCAGGGAAAAAGTTCAGTCCCATAAAGAAACAAACAAACAGAAAAACAGAGTTATTGACCAGGTTAATAGAAGAATGAGGCATGAAAATAATTGCAGGGCAAGAATTTTATGACCGGATGACACAGAAGATATAGATAAAATTCTGAAAAACAATCTAGAATTGCAAAATTCCACCCACTTAATGGAAGCTTCATAACCAGCTTGACTTGACTTAAAGAAACAAATCCAATGCTGTACATATGAAATTAAAGTGATATATGTTTCCTATTATTAATAGGAAAGTTTTTGCCTTGATAGTTTATTTAATGTTTATTGTTTCAAGTTTGACATCATAATCTCATATTCCAAAATCTTATGCATTATCCAGCATGTGCAAAGCAGAGTTTCTGTAAATGCACCTGTGGTGAGTAAGCTTCAAAAGTATAAAATGTCTGCAATATCAGAATGTCATTCTTCTATTTCAAAATACAAAACTCAATTAAAAAGACAGTTTTTTTTTAAAGTAATGTAAGCAACTGAAAATATGTTCTTCTGATTATTTTTCTCACTGGAAATCAAATCAAGATTTTTTTTTAACATGTTGTTAACGCTAATCTGGGAAAACTGGTATGAATTATTTTATAAATATTTTGTGGTCTGTCATTTTGTATATGATTGGTTAATACAAATTCACTAAGGTAAATATTGTATCATACTTAGAAGGCATGTAATAAAATGCAAGTAATTTGTTAAGAATTATTCAACTTGATTTTAAAAATAACAATTTGTAACAGTCTTTAATGATGTATTTGTATTTTATGAAAGCAAGTTTCACCATCTGCTTCAATGTCTGATCCTTATATTGTATTTTATGATTTATAATAGCTAGCAAAGCATTTTTTGCTAAGCAAAATATTTTCAGTTAGGAGAAACACATGCTCACACCGAAATCTCCTGAATGTGCTTTGATTGTTAGATTCTCATGTGAAGGTGTATGGGACAGAATGGAAACAAAGGAAAAATTAAAACATTCTTGAAGCTTATTTATAATGTCTTTATCACTTTCTCCCACAACAAATAAGAGCCACACACAGTTCTGTATCATTCCCAGAATTTGGTAAATCATAATTGCCAGTTGGAATGAGATGTGTCCTGCCATGGGGAAGCTTGGCTTACATGAAATATTATCCCACAACTACTTGTTCCTATGTCTCACCTGACAACCTGAAACCTCCACTTCCATATATATATATGGAATACATATCCATCATACGTATTCTGTGGATTTGTTTTGCTTTAAAAACAAAAGATATGTACAATACTTCATCACAGCTAAGTAACGATCTCATAAGTTATGTAGTGTTATAATGATGATAATTAAAACAACACCATTTTCCTAGGAATAGATAAATTACAGGTTTAAAGGACCAACACCAACGGTGTTTTAACAAAAACTAAACTGAATAGAAAAACTTTTTTAGAATGTGACTTCAAACAACTCATAATAGAATCTCATTTACTTTCTTCTTGATGGAGGACTGTATCATCTATATCCCTTAATCAATTCAGTTGGAGAAACTTACAAGTGATATGAAGAGATAAAGTTTATGGAGAATATAGTTTAAAAGTGTGACATATGATTGTGGTCTAAAATAGGAAAGTAAGCAAGCTATGCATGTATGTGTGTATGTGTGTGTCCAGACTATACCGACAAAAGGAAACACTTTATTTCTCCTATACCTTAGCTAGACACCATGTAACTGAACCCTAGAGAGATTGTGATGCTATATTTTCACCCTAATACAGTAGAATGACAGACCCTGTATCTCCTGCCCTGGTCAGAAAAGTGTTCCCAGGTTAGCAGGAATAACTTTAACACTAAAAGCACCATGGTGGCCTATGGCACATGTAGGGCTTAACAAGCATGTAAAAGCCTCATTAGTTATCCAACATGAAAGAAAAGGTAACAGGTTGCCAATATTCTCTGAGCAACGTAAAATGTATGCAAGTATAGTAAGTTCCCAATTTATGAATGAGTTCATTTCCAGGAGAATTTTTCATAAGTCAGATTCACTTGTAAGGTGACAGAGTGAAGCTTTTACAGTACACTTGTGAAAGTTCACAGCTCGAGTGTTTGCAAGTCACAACTTTACTATTCCTTAAAATATAATTTGGAGCACTGTAGAAAATTGGGAAAATCCTGTGTAAAAGTGAGTTACAAGCACCTAAACTGAGTAGGATATAAAGGAAAGTGAGGATTCATTTACCTTCATTTATGACAATACAGATTTGGGAACTTGAAGTTAAACATTTCAATCCTTGGTGCTTTATTGTACAGTTTTTTTAGAATTATTGCTAGAACACTATAAATAGATAATATAATTTTCTCTTTTTTTCCAGTTAAGGTAAATGAAACTTGGCAAATACATGTAATGTGCCGAGACTTAACAAACAATAGACCCAAAACTCTAATCCAGATCTTCCTGACTCCAAAAGTCATTTTTTATTACACTGTTTTGACTTATGAAAGTACTTTGTAAAGTGAAAAAGGTCATGTATGCAAATTACACTATTTTATTCCTCATATTTTAACCTTTCATGGAAATAATTAGCTAAGCTTTTTAGGTCTCGGCCTCAATCCACGTCCATGAATGATGTTTTCCAATTACTTCTAAGCACAACATGAACTTGACTCACTCTCGAATAAATGTACCATTTTGATAATTAATATCATGATCACAAAGAGCTTATCTAATAGAAGATTTCATATCTACAGTTAAGTATTGTCCCACATGTTTACATTTCTGGAGTTTGTCATTTTTATTAGAAACATGGCATTGATTTAATGAACTTTAAATCACAGTATAATAAAAATAATCAGTATACACAGCTATCAAACATTTGATCATATAGATCTGGTCATCTAATCCTCGAGCAAGAAGTTGGAAATTGTAATAGATAAATTTTTGTAAGGGCTAAAAGAATTAAAATAATGTACTCATGAGAAAATAAATGGGATATTTATCTCTTTTCCCCCCTCTGAAAACACATGTACTCGTTCTACCTTTAGCATATTTTAGTATGTAGAACTAAAGTCACAGTGACGTATCATATGGAATTCATGAGTTGAATAAATGGTTAAACACTACTTGTTTTTGAGATGCAGTGTCAAATAGTAAAGTGAATGTTCTGGAGGCAGAACACTTATATGAGTTGGTTCTGCCACTACCACAAAAGAATATGGAAAGTTAACTTTTCTTTCTGGGTCTCAGTTTTCTATTATACTAACTGAATAAGATGAATAATAATGCTCCAATATGATGGTAATGAATATTAGATATTTTAAATGAACAACTTGTTGAAGTTTGGGCTTTTGGTTAACACTCAATAGCTATTTGATGAATTTCATGCTGAAAAATGAACCGGAAAATGTATTCACAGAAGTCAAATTTTTTTTACCCAAAATCTCAGTAATCTTAAGAGTTTGGAGTAATCATATGACTGTTCATTTCATTGATTATCAAAGAATATTTGCAAGTTGGAGACTGTCTCAGCTCTGAGAAGAGAAGCCTCAGAAACTGCACTATCTGAGTATCCTTATTTTTAGATCACCTTCCATCATGAAAGATCTCTTATGGGAGAAAATGAGCTGTACTTTTCTTATGAGCTGTCATCTTTCTACATCCATCTTTTTCAATTCATATCGGTGATATTCAGTGTTGAGGACGATTGGAAGCAAAGGAGTAAGCAATGAAATTTATCTGAATAGAAATTCAAAACAAATTTGTTTCATGCCTCCAGTGGTAGCTTAAATAATGACTAAAAGAACAAAATGCAAGGAAACTTAAAAGTACATGCACATTATGCATGAGAGTCAAATAATGCAAAACCTTACTATAATAAAGTTAAAATTAAAAATAAACTAATAGCTACTTCTACCAAGCCGAGTAAATATCTTAAAAGGCCAGTCTCCCAAATAAGACATGGGAGACCTAAATACATACTAAAAACATCAAATATCAAAAATAAAATAATTTTTAAAATGGGATTCAAGGACAGCAGCTTTGGAAAAGCAGCCACTTCAGGTTCACCCCAGCCAACTCTGCAGCATGGATTCCATGCCATAGCCACGTCAAATGCCAACTCCAAGCCAGGTCTGCATTTTTATTTCCTTTCGTGCCTTCCCACAGAGGTTTCATCCAGCTGAACAACTTGCTTGTGGACAAGCAAACACTCAGGAAATAAGGTAAATCCCAAAGAATTAACTACTGCAGGGAGAAATAGTGGATGGATCAGCAATGCTGTCCCTAAGAAAAACCCATGGCTGATGTAAACTGCAAAAAGAGTGCAATTTTACTCTGAAAGAGACTCCTTTGCAGTAGAATAGAGTTGGGGGAGAAGTTCAGTGTAGCACCAGTCATACTGCAATAAAGAATATGAACAGGTGCCATTTTGGGAAGACGTTGAATGTGTGGGCTGAGCCACAGAACAACTTCACTATAGCTTCAGTACAGGATTTCCAGTGTTGACTTACCCTAGTGATTGTGCAAGAGACACCAGCTGGAGATGGTCACAGAGAGGGCTAGATAATAGATCCCCTGAGAAGCCCAACCTCACACCAGAAAGGGCATGGGCCTGTTGAGAGGCCAAGTCCTCCAAATGTGACTTTGAGGGGTGACTGGATCTGAAGTGGGTGAAACTGAGTACAGCAGTCTCCTTAAACCCACAACCTACTGCCTACATTGCAGAGTCTGGTGCGATCTGATTGCTTTCCAGTTTACCAGTGTAGGAACACACCACAGTCTGGGGTTTATGGACAGAGGAGCCTCTGGAGCAGCAGGTGCATCTCACAAGCCAACAGGTTATAAAGATAAGCAGAGATGATTGTTACTTACTAGATTCTGAGAATGCAGGTCCTGGAATGAAATCATACATTTGGAAATAAAAAAGAATATTTGGAAGTTCAGACTGGACCCATTTTGGGGGCCTTATTATTTTGGGGGTTTTGGTGTGTATGTTTTTTTTTTCCTTTTTTAACTTTCCTTTCTACTTTGTTTTTATTTCTCTCTCTTCAATTTTTTCTCATTCGTTTTTCTTTTTTTTTTCTTTTTTCTTTTTTCTTTCTTTCTTTCTTTCTTTTTTTTTGTTTTTTTTGCTTTTTTCTTCGTTTTCTCATCTGTCTGATTCTGTTACTTTTATCTATTACCATTACTTCTGTCTAGGACATATAAAAAATCGAAAAAAATCAGACCCTCAAAATCCGAAGACGCAGTTAAAATTGGGCATCTGAGATGAATCTTCACTTTTCAGATGAAGAAATACAAATGATAAATAAATATATGAAAAAATGTTCAACATCATTGGTCATTCAAGAGATGCAAATTAAAACAACACTGAGATTCCATCTCACTCCAGAAAGAATGGATATCATCAAGAAATCAATAAGTGCCAGGGATTTAGCTCAGTGGCTCAAGCACTTGCCTGGTAATTGCAAGGTCATGAGTTTGATCCCCAGTACCCCCCACAAAAAATAAAAAAGAAATCAATCAATAACAAATTCTGGTAGAGCCATGGGAAAAAGGAACATTTCTCCATTGTTGGTGAAAATGTAGACTGATGCAACCATTGTGGAGATCAGTGTGTAGATTCCTTAAGAAAAAACTAGCATTAGAGGTCCCATTCCAACCAATTATTCCCATTCTGGATATCTTCCCAGAAAAATTAAAAACATCATATTACAGTGATGTACGTGTGCCTATGTTTATAGCAGCACAATTGTATTAGCTAACTCTTGGAATCAACTCAAAATGCCCATTGCTGAGTAACAGATTTTAAAAATGTGGTATTTTTTATAATGGAGAAATACTTAGTCACACAAAAGGATAAACTGGAGACTTTTATAGGTAAATGGATGCAATTTGAGACCATACTCATAAGTGAAATAAATCAGACTCACATGTGTAAACATCATATTGTCTCCCAGGTGTGAAAAACTGAAACAGCAATTTCTAAAATGTGCAATAGATATTGTGAAATGGGAAGGAATTGTTCAAAAGCAATAAAGAAATAGAATGGGTGAAATGGGAAAGGACAGTAGGGGAAAGGGAAAAAAATTCAAGTCAGTTATACTATTCATGTGTCTTGTTTTATTAAAAAGGAAGGTTTGTGTTAATATCAATTGGAGAAATTTTTATGTCCATGTCTTTTACCTTGAGCAACTACTTTAAAGATAACAACATGTAATAACTATTGTTATTTTCCTAGTGCTTTGATATGAGATTTTGTTTTACCTTTTTTCCAAAAAAAAATAAATAAAAGTTTCCAAAATTATCTATTACCATTAATTTCTTTTTTGTCCTTAATAGGGTAATTTATTTCCTTTTTCTCACCTCTTTCTCATCTTCCATTTCCTATGTTTTCAAATTTTACTTTTTTCATGTTTCCATTCTCAACATCCACTATCTGTATCACTATAACCATTAACCTGTATGAACTTTTAGATAAGAAGTTAACTAGATGTTATTGTTGTTGAATACTATTCATTGTTAGTGTAGGTAAAGATTTTATACATAGCAGATATTTACTGCAAGTCAATATTTGCTTTGCCTCAGTATTTAAACTGCAATAACAGACCTCTGTTTTATAGTTAAGGGTGATACTTCATTGGTTCTTAGGGTATGTCAATATCCAGTTTGCCTTTGATGCTATTATTGTTTCTGATTCTGTTACATATCCAAGGTCACATAGTTATTGGCATCAATTGTTTTCCTCTGTATGCCAACATATAGACTACTCTGATGTCATTAATAATACTGTGGTTCAGGCTCAGAAAACTGGGTACTGACCAAATACAATGCAGCCTTCCCTCCCAAATAATTGGTGCTGAAGGAATTCTGGGACAGAGGCAAAGGTCTGTAGTTAGCTACAGCTAAACTGCATCACTGAAAAGCAGACATTAACTAATGAGGTCTGCACACCAGTAACAAAGTCTTCCATTATAGTACAACTTAGAAGGCTCAGCAGAGAAAACTAATAAATAGCAAACAGAAACAGAAACATGAGAAGTTAAGGCAAAAATGTCTCAAAAAATTCCCAACTCTCTAACTGACCTGTAGGATGTCAAGGGAGAGGAAATCAAAAGCCACATAACCAAATTATTTTAAATGATAACGGGAGATTTTTAAAAAAGTTCAACATTGTGTTTGGTGACTTCAAGGGAAAAATCACTAACCAGATAATGATCCTAACAAACAAAGGGAGCAGTGAGTCTGCAACGACACTAATAAAAATTCAGATGAGCTAAGCAAAGTGATTCAAAACATAAATGTCTAGCATAGGAAAAATGTGATTCCATAAAAGTGTGAAAAAGAGAAATTTAGATTAAAAATTATACTGAAAACAAGGACAGCGGAAGTGACTAATGTGATTAAAGAATGTCAGAACTAGAAAAGAGGATGTTGCTGGTGATCAATTTTTAAGAGAAACCTTAAAAACTATAAGAGAACACGAAAAATGAATTAAATACTGATGCATGAAGCAAAGAAAACTAATCTATGATTAACTGGAATTAGCAAAAAACCCAAAAGACAACAAATGGCATGAAAAACCTGTTTATATAAGTAATAGTAGAAAACTTTCTAAACACAACTAAAATATTTAACATACAGTTAAGTTAGGCATAGAAAATTATGAATACCTATGATCCAAAAAGAACTGGTTGATGACATATCAGTCAAATCCCATCATAGTCAAAATCCTATATCATAGACCAGTACAAGAACAGAATCTTAAAAGCTGTTAGAGAAAAGCAATGAGTGACTTATGAAGGGAAACTCATTAGAAACACAGAAGACTTCTAAACAAAAATTTGAAGGCCAGTAGAGCTTGTACTGAAGTGTTTCTAATCCTGAAAGAAAACAACTTCTATCCCAGATTGATATATCCTTTAAAACTGATAGAAGTAATGATATTTTCCATGATAAAAACACCTAAAGAAATTCATTACTGCCAAACCAGCACTCCCAAAAAACTTTGAGGATATCCTAGAAAGAAAAAATAATGTATCTCAAGGTCCTAGAGAAACAAAGACAACCTAAATCCAAAGCTAGTATAAGTAAATAAATTATAAAGATCAGAGCAAAAAACATTGAAAAAGAGACTTAAAAACAAAAGAAACAATCAAAGAACTTGTTCTCTAAAAGAATAAACAAAATTGACAAATTCTTAGCCAACAGTGCCATAAAAGAAAAGACACAAATCAATGTAATTAGAAATGTAAAGAGTCAATTAATTGGTTGCCTCTGAAATTGAGAAAATTATTAGTAACTACTTTGTAAATCTGGTATGCCAATAAATTGGATAATTCAGAAGAAATACACAGATTTCTATACACATTTAAACTATCAAAAGTGAACTAAGAAGACTTAGAAATCCTGAATAATCCAATAACAAGCAATTAAATTGAAATAGTAATAAAAAAAGCCTATCAAGAAGAATGATTATCATATAGAAATTAAATAACAAATGTTGACAAGGCTGTTGGGGGGAAAAAGGAATTCTACTACATTTTTTGTTAGAATTTAAACTGGTACGACTGCTATAAAAATCAATTTGTAGAGTCTTCAAAAAAAGTAAAGTTAGAAATTCTCTTTAACCAAGTTATTCCCCTTCAAACTATCTTCCTGAGAGACAGAAAAGAATCATACTACAGTGACATATGCACACCTATATTTGTAGCATTACAGTTCATAATAGCTAAATCTTTAGAAATGGTTCATATGCCCATTGACAGATGAATGTATAAAGAAATTGCATTTATACATAATGGAATACTACTCTGCTATAAAGGACAAACAAGTCATTTGTAAGAAGATGGGTGTACCTTCAGACAATTATAGTAAGAGAAATAAATCAGACAGACACCTTAAACATCTTACAGTGTTTCCTGTAAGAGAGCAAACTAAAAGATAGATCATAGAAAGCAGAGAGATCATTTCAAAAGGGAAGGTAGTCAAGAGAAAAAAGGAAGAGGAAGGGTGCAGAGGGAAAAACATAAAAAAAGAGTATATGTCATGAACCTGTTCCCACTTCCTTCAGCAAATGTAATAATTATGTAATGTGAGCAGGCCATAACAAAAAATAAAAACTGAACAAAAACTGGATCCAATTTTAGATCTACTGAATTCAAGTAAAAATTAGACAGATAGATGATAGATAGACAGATAAACAGATTATAGATAAAGAGTATTCACATACACATTCCTGGATGTGTGTATAGTTAGAAGAATGGTTGTACGTGTGATGATTAATGTAATAAATTATGAAATATACTTTTTTATACCAGGTTTTATCACTTGCAGGGGAAGTTGCTTAATCTTTTTATACCTAGGTTTTCTCACTTGTTAAACTAATGAAATTATTGAATGTGTTTCACTTGATTATGGTGCGTACAGATGAGCTGTTCTTTGGAAAAGCTAATTACAGTGGTTTGCATTCATTTAAAACTGCAGTGTTAATTTTCTCACCTTACTCATATTCTAACTTCTTATGGGAGTGTAAATTGTTCAAACAGTTTGAAGAATGTTTATTTCACAGAGCATGTGTATTTATTTTCTTTGAATATCACCATCAAAGATACAATATTTTAAAATGTTGATAAGGGTGATTATGCTAATAAAAATAACACAATGATAATACCATAACTCCTTTTGTTTATCTAATGTTTACTAAATATCTTCTAATTTTTTTTACAATAACTTCATATTATCTTCATTTTTAGGTGCCATAACTATGTCTTAGAGTATGAGACTTTCCTTAATATGACTTGACTGGGATGTGTGAGACATTTTGATCAGTCTGTTGACTGCAAAGCCTGTGCTCTTAAATCTTTATTACTATAGAAATTTTATAGACGTATACACACATATACATATTTAATTTATTACTACTCACTGCAAAATATGATAGAGAAAGTAATGAGCCAGAAATGAGCTGAATCTTGGGAACTGGCAGCAAGGCATTAAGAGAAAATCCTAAGAAAGGCCAGGGCTAGATATCTTGAGTTGGACATTGCTAGGATTCCTGAGATGAGCACCTTACATACCCTTGCAAATTCTCCCTTCTACACAGTCTTCCCTGTTTTGGCAGCCACACTGAGAGGCAAAAGTGCAAAAGTGAACTATATGGACCTTGGTACTTCACTTACACTATTTGGATACAAATGTTTACCCCTCCATGGGTTTTGATCCCATGCTTGTTCCAGGTAAGTCCATATCAATTAAAACACTTTCCCACCTAAATATGATGCCTTAGGTACTTTTATCTTATTACTGAAATAAAATACTTGGTGCCAAAAATGAAGCAAGGAAAGGTTTATTTAACTTACAGTTTTGGGAGATTTCAGTCCATACTCAGCTGACTCCAAGGCAGGAAGGCCTGGCTGAGGGGCACCAAGGCAGCTGTGGCAGAAACTAGAATCCGCAAGAGCAAAAGGGCAAAAGGGAAAGGCATGTCTTATACTGTAGGCTGGCTACCCACCCCTGGGTAGGTGCTGCACTCACACCACCAATCCCAGCACTAGACAATGAACCAATCACAAATGGTAGATTCAGCCACCTCTATAACTGCATGAGACTTCAGGCGGACATTTAACACAAACCATAATATTTGACCTTAGCCTCCCAAAGACTCATGCACTTCCTTAATGCAAAAGAGATTTAGTCCATTTCCAAGAGTTGCCAAAGTCCTAATGGTTTGAACATTGCTGAAAAGTTAAAATCCCAAGTCTGAGATCTAAGGCAAACTCTTAGCTGTAAATCCCTGTACAAATGAAAACAAAGTTAAATACTTTCAACATTAAATGGCACAACAGAAACATTAGCATTCCAAAGGGTGTAAATGGGGATACAAAGGAATGGGACCAATGAAAGTCCAAAATCCAGCACAACAAACATTAAGTCCTGGAATTCCACATTCAGCATCTGAAGCATTCTGGTTGCAAACTCCAAAAGGCTTGAGTGACTCCACCCCCACAGCACTTCTGGTGGTTGTAGCTCCCATGGCTTCTTTCTTAGGCCCACTTTGTTCCCTCCTTGCAGATTTCCTTAGATGATCCACACTCCTGGCTTTTCCAAACTTCTGGGCTCTCCATTGCACATTTGGCTTCACACTCACAGTTATATACACTGCCCTCTCAAGGGCACACTAACCTGCCCCCACCAGGCCTTCTGAAATCAGGCTAGAAGACTTTTTAACCTCCAAATTTGTATATTCTGCATGTGCTTAAAACCAGTGTCACACGGATGCTGCCAAGTTCTGCTGCCAGCTGGATCAGTAGCCAGGCTTTCTTCTCTCTTGGCTGTAAGGGTTGAGTGCCTGGATTGCAGGGTATTCAGAATCTGATTCTGAGGGACAAATTTTCTCTGTTGCCTCCATTCTGGAACCTGTTGTGGCAACCACCATTTTGGAACATTGCACTCCGTAGCTTTCTCCTCAAAGCAAAATCTTTCACTGTTTCAGTTTTGAGGCTGCAAAGCATGGGGATACATTGCTGCTTGTGATGCCCTAAGTCTATCTTTTATATTCTCCTATTCCCTTTCAACAATAAAGATCTCAGTTCTGTCTTTGCAGTTCACAATTTTACTGGAGCTTTTTTCCTGACCAAACTCACAATGTTTCAAATCATGCTGCTGGTTTTGTTGCCCTTGATTCACAACACAAATTTGGCTAAAAGCTCCCAACAATAGCCATGCCAACACCTCAACAATAGACTGTCTTGAAATTTCTTCTGCCAGGTTAGTTAGTCCACTTGCCCTTAATTTCCCTCTCAGGCAAAGTCTCTGGGCACGAGCAAAATGCAGACAAATTTTCTGCCAAGCCATAGCACACATCATGTGGACTCCAACAACAAATGTAGTACTTACTTCTAGCAGAAACATCCCAAACCTGGTCTCTACCAGCAGGATTTCTACTGGCCTTCTGAGCTCTGACCAGAATCTCCCATGCACAACAGCTTAAGGCATTCCACCTCTATGCTTTCTAGTAACATCTCCAAACCTTTTCAAACAATTTCCACAAGCCATTCCCAAAGGCTCTTGAACCACATGGCTAGGTATAGTCATAGCAAGGATCTCACTTCTGGTAACAAATTCTGACTCGGTTATTTTTTTCTCATTGCTGAGATAAATTACTTGATGCCCAAAATGAGGGAGGAAATGTTTATTTAGTTCACAGTTTTTGGAGGTTTCAGTCCATACTCAGCTAGCTCCCTGAGGCAACATGGCAGCTCTGGAAGATACCAGAAGCCACAAGAGTAATAGGACAAAAGAGGAAGGCATGCCTGTTCCCTTCCTTATATTGTGTACTGGCTACCTGCCCTTGGGAAGGTGTAGCCCTCACACCACCAATTTCAGAGCTAGACAATGAACCAATCGCAAATCTGAGATTCAGCCACCTCCAGGACTGCATGAAACTTTGGGGGAAATTTAAATGCAAACCATAACATATGAAGACCCTGTACATTAGAAAAAACGTATTAATTATCACCATGGACCACTCTCCAAATTTTAGAAAAGCAAAAAGGCAAGGAACAACAAACATCCAAACTGAGAACTCACTTTAGTTGTCATCTCTGGAGGTTGCATGTCCTCCCTTCTTGAGGATTTACTTTCATTACTGACAGCTGCCACCACTGGTTCTGCCCCTCTTGGATCTCTCCTCAGTGTAGGTACCTTAGTTATCCTTAGGTGTAAAGGTTAACATAGTTTAGAGTACACTGTGTTTGTTCCTCAATAAACATGTTTGTTAAAAAGTACTAGATTTTGATTCTTTGTGCCATCTTTGAACTTCCCTGAAATCTCTGGAAGGAGCTGAGATTGCCAGAAAAGGCAGAGTAGCACCCATCCCAGGCTGACATCTGACTTTCTGATTAGAAATACTTTTTAAAAAAAACTTGAAATTCTCACTGATCAAAATATTTAAATAAATATCCTATGATAGGAATCTAAAATTTACTCCAAATGTCTCATATGTTTGGGGAGGAGGTTAGATCATGGGGTGCTAAACTCTCTGGTGGGTTACATGGATTACTCTTCTGATTTCATGGTTGAAGGTGCTATAAGGAAGTGGGCCCTGATTGGAAGTGGGTCCCTGGAGGATGACACAGGAAGGGTATATTCCTGTCCCTGACACTTCTCTTCTCTCTCTCATTCCTGGTTCCACAGACTGAGCAGTTCTCTGCTGGGTCCTCCCACGATGCCCTCTCTCCCTTGGAGTCAGCCAACCATGAACTGAAACATCTGAAACCACAAGTCAAAATAAAATTCTCCTCCTTTAAATTCTGGATTTATATTGTCCCATTGACAGCAAAGTGACTAATACAATGTGTATTATGACTGATGCTTAGAGGAATTAAAACAGACAAAAAGCATGGTTAAAATGTAAGAAACAGTAGGCTCCAAATTTACTAAGAGAAAATAATCTATTATGCAAACATACTGTTTTCTTATGCTTTTATTTTATGTTTTAAGCCTTTCAGTTCTTCTGTATATGCATGTTACTTTTGTAATAAGGGGAGAAAGATTCATGAAAATGTTAGAGTGCATTTCTCAAACTAAATGAGAGATATACATATTGCAGTTATTTTCCAAATTTTTGGAGCAAAATGATTTGTATTTCTATATATATTTAATACTTTTATAATTGATGTGTTTTATTTTTATGAGTTTCTTTACATTTTCTGTCTTCTCTCAGTTTTTCTTGCAATGGATTTTTATAGTAGCTTCAGGTAGTTTTTATTTCACCTTTTTCAATAAAACAATTATATATTGGATGATTGTTAGTTGAAATATTAAATATCTGGTATATGGTGAAATGGTATGGGACTTTATATAATGCAAAAATACTGAGAAAGTAGCTATTATTTTTAAAAACTGCCAATTATTACAGAAAATTTTTCTTACCCTTCAAAAGAGAATGCTTTTTTGGTGAATTTAAGAATTTTAATTGTGTATATGTATATCTATCTGTTTTTAAACTTATATATTATAAGGTATTTATTGCTTTTATATTGGCTCACAGGAAGTGTTAAGTTAGGTCATTAAAATATAATGGCTAACAGCTATTACTCTGGAATGTCAGAGTAATGATGTTGATAGACTCTCTTTTTCTTAGTTTCAGTTGTTATAAAAACTGAACAATACATTTTTTTGATCCAGTTCTGGAGCCTCAGATCGAGAAGTCTAAGATCAGGAAAATAGAATGATTTCATTTGGTGAGGGCTCTCTTTCAATTTTTAGACAGTCAATTTCTTATAACTTTACATGACTAAGAAGAAAAAAATAGGAGAGAGGCAAACTACATTTTTGACCTCTAAATCCAAGGGCAATAATATCAGTCATAAAACTTCATTCTCATGACCTAATTACCTTTCAAAGGCTCTGCCTCCTAACACCATCACATTGAGAATTAGATTTCCCCATATGAACTCTAGAAGAACACATTTATTCCATAAAAATCTCCTTCCAAAACAATTTAACTGCTGAAAATTATTAAAGAATATTAAAGAAATATCATTTAAATTCTCTGGAAATATCTTAAGGGCAAACAAAAATGGAGAAATATTCAAGAAAATCTAATAAATATTGTACTGGGGGCATAGCTCAGAAGTACAGCTCTTGCCTACCATGCATGCAACCCTGTGTTTGACGCCCAGAGCCATAAAAACAAACAGAGACAAAAAATCTTCTCAAGAAGTGATAAAAAAAATGTGAGAATAAACAGTGAGAATTTTTACTATTTGAGTCAATACCTGCTCTCTTAGCTGCTGTCTTTCCCATATGGATATACTAGAATTCTACCACATGTGCTTTACTTTTGGCAGGTTCAGTGCAAAAGATACAGGCTCCCTTTTACCTTAGTTCCTGGTCTGAATTATGAATTTACAATGCAATGAGTAGGGTACTATTGCGTGTCTTCTGTTCTCATACTGCAGCTCTGTTTTAGGCAGAAATGGCAAGAGTGAAGGTCTTTACTCACTCTTACGTTGGATACACCATTCTATTTTAGAAGTTTTCATTCTGGAAGAAAAAAAGAAAGGATTCTAGGAATTGACATTTCCCCCATAACAGTGACCCTGAACATAAGGTTATTGTGAAAAACAGAAGAGATGTTGGTGGAGCAAAAATAAAAGACCAGAAAACAAAACAAAACAAACAAAAAAAGTAAGAGGCCAGGTAGTAGCTCTATGATACAAGAAACATTTAAAAGTGGAAGTTTAATGGAAAGAACGATAGGTACTGACAATTATGAGAGCTCTTTGGAATTACAGTCAACTATGGAGCACTGAAGAAGTGTATGAGACAGAATGATTGAGTTCTTGTCGTTTTAGGCTGCTCCCACAAGAGCCATCTGAGCAGAATGGCACTGGGAATATTTCTGAGTCACACAGACTCATTGACAGAAGGCAACAGCTTATTAAATACAACCTCAGACCAAACTCACAGGCCACAAGATGACAACAGAGGGATTAGAAAAATACCAAACAGAACACAAATGAAATGGTCAACTCAGTATTAACCTATCACTTACCTTAAATAGTGTAAATACACTGTTGCTACACATTAACACAACAGGTTAAAAATAAAAGAAAAAAAAACAATACAACTCAGCTATTGTGTTGTTTAAGAGGAACTGCAAATACAGTAACATAGGTAGGTTGAAAGGAAAAGTATGGAAAAACCATACTGCAGAAACAGTTAAAGACCAAAAATATGAGTGGTGTTATTAATATCATAAAATTCAGGTTTCACAGAAAATTACTAGATGCAAAGAACAACATTAAATAATGACAAAATGATCAGTCTACCCAGAAGATTTTACAGAGCCTCAAAACACTTGAATTAAATATTGGTGATGGTAAAATGATGACTTAATTCAAATTTATTCATATTTTGACTGACAACAAA
The DNA here is from genome assembly GCA_004363535.1 of Dasyprocta punctata. NCBI lineage: Eukaryota > Metazoa > Chordata > Mammalia > Rodentia > Dasyproctidae > Dasyprocta > Dasyprocta punctata. The sequence goes on from RJWM01011943.1 coordinate 41,015, forward strand.
GTAAAAGTTGTACATATTAGTGGAGTACCATGTAATGTTTGATATATGCTTATATTGCCTAATGTTTAAATTGTATTACACTTATGTACCTCCTCAACCATTTATCAATAATTTAAGGTGAAAACTCTTAAAATCTTTTAACCTCTTGAAATGTGCAGTGCATAATTGTTCTTTTGTCAAAGTACTGTATTGTAGTATCCATAGGGGTTTCACTCCCCTCTAACTATAACCTGGTACCCATTGATCACATTTTCTCCATCCCTTCCCTTCTATCCTGCTGTCCTCAGACTCTGGAAACCACATTGAATGTCATATACATATGCATAAGATCATTTGGTACTTTTCTTCTGTATCTGACTTATTTCACTGAACACAAGAATTTCTAATTTCATCTGTGTTGTCACAAGTGACAGGATAGCTTTCTTTTTTGTGGTTGAATCAATTCAAATTTATAATTGGTAGAACTACATAGAAAATGAGCCAACATTACAGATTTTGAAAACCAGACTCAACCAACAACTTTTAATACATATCCACTAAACAACAGAAATACACATTTTTCCTCAAGATGCCATGGAACATTTTGAAAGTGCCAAAAGTTTAGAAATGGAAAGCAGTTTAGTGGCTGTTGAAGATAAGTATTAAGGGGTGGCAGGAAGTGAATGTATTCATAAAGAGACTCTAGGAAAAGTCTTGGTGGTATTTGGTACATATGTCAATACCTTGGTTATGGCATTGTATTATAGATTTTCAGGATGTTAGCACTGGATAAACTTGGTAAACAAGCAATGGGACGCCTTTCTATTATTTCTCATAAGGACATGAGCTATAATCATCTCCAAATGGGAAGTTCAATTTTTAAAACATGTGTCTCCAAAATGGTTGTTTACGTTAACAGATATAGACATGCAAAATTGATCTAATCATATGAGTATTAACTGTTCTTTCTCAATATCTAAATACATTCAGCAGTATGTTCATTTTAGTTAGTATTTTTATACAATGGAGTACTACTCAGCTGTGAAGAAAGATTGCATTGAGACTTTTATAAGTAAATGAACACGACTTCAGATCATGCCGTAAGTAAGATAAATCAAACCCACATCTGTAATACTGTATTGTCTCCTCATGTAAGAAAGTAAAAAAAATATGTTACAAAATCTGTAATAAATAGTATGTAAGGGTAAAAAACAGCTTGAAGTGCAAAAGTAATTGGGAAGGGAAAAGGGGGAAAGAGGGAAGGGAAAAGGAAAAGATATAAATCTGTATATATGTATATGTAAGATAACTAAAATGAACATACTGCTGAAAGTATTTAGATATTGAGAAAGAACAGTTAATACTCATATGATTAGATCAATTTTGCATGTCTATATCTGTTAATGTAAACAACCATTTTGGAGATAACGATATGCAGTTTTGCAATCATTGTCAAGTTTCTATCATCCTGTTTTGTAAACCTATAATGTTACTGTTGTGCATTCACTCTAGTTGTTTGTGTCTTTTGCTTTTTGTCTTTCTTATATGTGTCTCTTTTTTTCTCTTAAATAATAAAAAAATTGTTCAAGTAAAATAAAATCCAATATAAGTGAATATTAGACTGTTTCTCGCTCTTCTGCCAAAAGCTAAATAATAGATATAGCTCACAACAGCACTGCCATGGTTGTATTATTGTTCATATGAAATTGAGGCTCAAAGAGTTGAAAATACATGTTAAAGAGCATCAACCCAACAGATACCAAATCAACTGGCTGTCACTGAGATCCGTGCTGTTATTTCTACAGTATGTTCTTTTTTAACAATGTTCAACAATCAAACTTCTAAATATAAATCATTATTAGCTTTCAAAATCCCGGTTCAGTTTTAGAATGCTTCCCACATGTTAAAACATACTGTTTTTTTTTTTTTACTTTCTTACACAGTAGTTAAACAGAGAGAAATAAAACGCAGCCACCCTTGACCTGTCTACAGAGGATCTGATTTGATTAGCAGTGGAAGGAACTTTGACAGTAGTATAATATCTATAAAGTTTGTCGCTTAATGCTAGTCATCATCCACGGATGAGAAATACATCATCTGACCTAAATGTATATGGTTATATTTTTCCATTGATTCTAGTTTTCAAATTCATGTGTGTAAATTATCAATTGAAACATATAAATTATATTTAAAATCAATTTTAAGACAAATTATAGTGAAAATTTTTAAACAAAATAACTGTTCACAAGCAGTTTATATGTTGCTGTTACCCTTCTTAATGCAGAAAATATGATCCTAAACAGTGGATCAAAATCCACAAACAATTTATTTAAAATTATGTGATATTGAATAAAAATGCATTCTCCTTACATTAAAACTTTGTTACAGGAAAAACAGTTGACCCAATTTAGCAACACTTAGTCCTTTGTCTCCATATGTTTTTCATTACCTAGTAGTTGTCAGATAGCTTGTCATTCATTTTATATTATTCTTTCTGCTCTTCCAGACACATTTTTGATCCAATAAAATGTACTGTGCATTTTAATGAAAATACAAATCTGTTTGTCATTTTGTTTAAAATCACCAATAATTTAGAGGATCTTGTCATAAAAATCTGTGTAACTGTAGGACTTGTACTGTATTTCATTATACGTACACAAACATACACACGTATTTAAGTGGGTTTTGATTATGAATAATGTCATAAGTTCCTTCTTCAATAGCACAAAAATGAATTTTCTATATGCAACACATTAAGGAATAGAATTTCAGAGTTATTTAATATTAATGTTGAAAAAATTGCTGCTAAGCGTCTTTCAGATTTAAATATCACCAGCCTAGTACAAAAGCATCTATTAATTATAACCCAATAAGTCTTAAAATTTAACGTATTTTAAAGTTGCAAATCTAATGGAAAATTTATCTATCAACCTAAAATTCTATTGATTACTTCTCAGGATAAATTAATTTTGATTTTTAATACAATCATTGGTTATATTAGTATTCTGTCTTTTTTGAATGGTTAATGCATCTCTCAAATGAATTTTTAGCTTTCATGTTCTTTAGAAATCACTATTTCTTCAAGGTATGATTCCTTAGTTTGTAATACATTATATACTACATGTTTTTATGTATCCATAAATATATTGATTTATTTTAATAGTACTTTTACCGGCACCATTTAAGCATATGTTATACATCTATCACATGTGAAGTTGTATAGTGTGTTCTGAGGAAAATGTCTAATATCATTGTCCTATAAGTTTCTAATGCAAAATTCTTTGGAAAATATGAAAAGTTTAATGCATATATGCATTATGCTTTGTCTGGCTTGTAGATGTATTTAAAATGAACTGTTATTATGGAGTTTGATTTTTTTCCTTTGCTTTGAGCTGATTCATCCTGTATATGTGCTGGAATTAATAGTTCTATGGGAATTGAAAGATGCCGGAATAAAGGGCAGCTGATTTTCAAGATTTACTTCCCTGTTTGATAACCTTATCAGTACACTGCCAGATGTTACACTAATTATTTTCTCCACCAAAGCAGCTGTGATTTTTATGTGGAATATCTAATTGGTCATCATGAGGGCTATATTACTGTCAACTGCAGGAAAAGTCATTGAAATTGGATTAAAGTAGGAACTGGATTATTGCTACATGGGGCCCTAGGAAACTTTGAGCAATTTTAATTGACTTGGAACCAGGAAAGAAGAAAAAGACCTACACAAGTCTAAATTTGAGTCTGTTGATCATTCTTAGGGTTATAAGAATTTTAAAAATTTAGCATTCATGTTTAACAATAAAACAATTATTGAAAGTATTTTCCAAGCTTGCATAAAAATGATGGTTTAAATAAACTTTAAAAAGAAAATGGAATTTTTTAAAAGACAGTTAAGATCTATTAGTACGATAGAGAAAATACACTATTTTAGAATGTATTCAAGTCAAACTTTGAGGTAATTTGAAATATATTATTATATTTTATGCTCAGATGTAACAAAAAAGCAAAATAGACCAAGGCTATTACATTATGCTAAGCAATGGGATGCCAATTTTTTTCTGGCATGCCTTGAAAGAATCAGTTGCATATAAATAGGTTTTCTGTCCTGCGATATAGATTGTAAACAGATTTGTTCTCAAATAGATGTAAACATCTGGTATCTTAAACATTATACTACACTTTTGGTTAGCCAACATATATTCACTCTGTAGAAACAAGCAAGTAGAACAATTAGATCAGCTAAGTTTTAGGTCTTGTAAATTATTTATGCACAGAATTCATGCCTCTGCATTCTCTTTGCAAATATTGTTGACATGAGTATAGTTCATGCTCAGTTTGGAGAAGGCAATACACAAAAAAGTGAGATTTTTAAAATAAAACACTACTTTTTATTGAATCGGGTTTAAGAAATTAATATAAATACTGTATTATATTCTTAACCACTATAAAATGTATCATGGTTAGATTTGAAAGGTGAATAGCAGAGTTTAGCTTTACATAGGAAAAATAAACCTATTTAACTCATCTTCAACCATGCATGTTTGAGAACAGTTACCAGATTTTGTGCTCTAGTGATCACTGGTAAAGTTTAATTAAGTCAGTTTAAAGATTTCCTGAAAACTATTGAGGAAGGTGTTTATAAATATTAAAATTTTAAAATCAAATATGTTTCTTATAAATGTGCCATTTAGATAATCTTAAAATCAAAAATATTTATAAAAGCACTTGTAAATTTACAATTGATTTTTCTCTTTTTTAAGAGAGTTATTTTTTGACAAGGCCATTTTTGCTTTAGTGATATTAGACATCTGTGTATTAGATTGCCACTGATATACTTCCAAGAGGTAGCAACCAAAGGAGAACCTTCCAGAAAATTACAGAGATTAGTAGTCATTTTCCTAATCCATCTGCTCTCTGAGTCAAGAAACACAATCTGCTATTTCTACCTCTGTAATACTTACCACAGCAGTTTTTCATTTGAAATCTTAAGTAGAATCTTAAATCACTTATGGTTTCAGTAACTTTAGTGTTCTAATCTAGTCTAAATATTTTTAAAGCAAAGGTCATACATAATTATAAAGGATTATTAAAGTATTCAGTAAATATTTAATTTCATATTCTTTTATTACAGAAAAAGATTCATTTAAAATAATCTCAATCAACATACAACCCCTTCATATGAAACACACTTATTCCATCATTATTTTAACTTTCTGAGGTGGTTCTAGCTGTCGTCTTTCATAAGTGTCTTTATAAAATGTGATTAAAATTTTTTTCTTAATTTAAGCATTCATTTTATTTTTTCATCATATGTGGTAGATTTCACTATAAGTGTTGGCTATACAAAATAATCTGTACTTAACAAAGTTTAAATCCCTTCAAATTTCATTCCATTTATTTCAAACAAATAACATCTCGGTCTAGCTTTTTACTTAGCTAAATTATTTAGAACCTTATGTTGTGCTTGGACTATGTTTCCTAAATATTTTATGTATTTCAAACCCCACAGTTTTTTCTAGTTTTTTTCTTTCAATTTTTAGTTTCCTATCTCTACCTTTCAAAATTCGACTTATTCTCCATTGAATTATCTTGTGTCAAATAGACAGGAATTACATCCCAATACTCACACACACAGACACACACTTAAAATCAACCTTTGTTTTTACTGCTTTAACAACATAAATGTGACAAAAGATTAGTTATTTTAAATTATACAGAACAATTACTAATACAAAATAGAAAATTCCAGCACACTGGGAAGAAAAAGTAAGAGATTGTGTACAAAGAAAAAAAAAAAAAAACCTTGCATTAAGAAGTAGTTTGATCTCCCTCTCAGTCAAAGAAATAGGTATTTCAATTGAAGATCAACATATTGTATCTAATTCATTTTCTCTTAGAACTCTCAAAGTTTATGTTGAGCTGAGTATGTTTCCACACTTGTATTAAGTACATAAAGTTGTACAATCTCTCTGGGAGCTATTTGATAAGAGAAAAGTTTTGCAAATAAATTTTTTCTTTTATGTAGTAGTGCCAGTTAAGAATTCAGTCTTTGGTCTCTGTAGAGACAGTTAAGTAAGGATATATAAACACATTCAATGTAGTTTGAGAGAAAATAAATTTAACAAAACGAGTTTACCAGTGATTATCTCCTAATGTTAGAAGTATAAGCAATTTTTAATTTTCAAACTTTCCATAATTGTTCAGTTTTAATTTTATATTCCGATAATACATGTGAATCAAAGATGATTGAAAAAAATTTCCTTGTTTTATTTAAATGGACAAGAAAATAAAGCAAAAAAGAACATATCGGAAAAAAAGAGAAAAGTAAAGGCAAAACCACCAACTTGAAACAATGAAATCCATTTTCCATGGGAGTTGAAATATTTTAATACTTCAACATAAAACTCTAAATTTGAAAGACTTTGCCTCCAAATATATATGTTTAATTACTTTTTATGAAAGTTAAAGTTATAGCTTTTATTCATAATAAATTTATTTTTAAGTAGCATATATTAAATAAGGTTGATCTTTATTTGGTCTGAAAATAAGGCTAAAATATTCCACAGTTTTTACTTGATCATAAATTTAAATTTCTGGCATTTCCATTTCTATAAGATACCGGCTCTTTTCATTATCCATTACTTTATCAGTGACTGACTCTCTGATACAACACTGAATAAGAAAATTGAATTATATTTTACATTCTAGCAGGTTATAAATCTCAGAGAACATTTTTTTCTTTCATTACTATTCTTTTGAGGTGAACCTGGATACAAAGTTCCTTCTCAGTTATGCAATTTCAACTGATATTTTAATATAAGTAAAGTCTTTTACATCAGAAAAGCAGTTTGCTTAAGCAGTTGTTAAACACTAAATTTAGGGCTTGATGAATGAGATTTGTAAAATCATGCAGTGCTCGAAGTTGAAGATGTAGCTCAGTGGTAGAGCATTTGCCTAGCAAGTGTGAGCCCTCCCTGATCCCCAGCACCACACACACAAAAAACGCAGTTTTCTAATGGTACCTCATATTTTATCAGAACGTCTATTTAAATTCACTTTATCCTTTTAAACAAAATATATTTAAATATCAGTACAATTTTTGCAGGAAGTAAAACCTAATGTTTAGAATATAACAGTGTTGATTTTTATGCTGACAGCAGAGATTGAGTGACAATGTCAGTAATATTCTTCAAACACTTAATATTTCACATTTAAGGACACAAAAATCTATTTAGGACAGTGACCACTTGTGAAAGCAGGTTCAGCTTGGAATGCCTGCTTAGCTGGCTAGGTAGTACTTTTTCTGATGATTAAATTATTTGTGACTATTTTAACTCCTCTCCAAAACACTGGATTCATTTTTTGTAAATTAAATAATTTCCAAAACCTCTGGAACTGTCCAGGCAATGTCTTTGGCAATTAAAAATATTTACATGCCACTCTGTATTGACAGTTTAGTAGAGCAGTAAAGCAGAGACAAGAACATTAAAACCCAAAACAAATAAACCAAAAGACAAGAGTAGGCTGGAGAGAAGAGCATTCTTACCCCTTATAGATGACACAATCTTTCTTTTCTGCATTCTGAAGAATATACTTATCTTGTGAGCCTACTGGAGCATGTGTTTTCACACAGTGTGCAGGAAATGAAATAACTGTATTGGCCTCCTTGCCACCATCTGAGGTTCAGAGACAGAAATGAAACATTACTATACACAGAAAAATACTAGGAGGATGAATTTAGAGTAACCAATTTTCAAATGACTAAAACGAGGAGAAATTCACTGAATACATACCTAATGAGCAATGAAATTTGTCACTATGCACTTTTCTTAAATGATAGAATAAACTGTGTTGGGGACCACTAATTCACAATGGTTAATTTTGCGTATTTGCCTAAGGAATCAATGGAGGTTTAGGATTATGGTGTCACCCTTTTGAGAACTCGCATTAACTCTTCTGAGCTGGGTCATCCTCTTCCACCCACTATGACTATCTAAGACTACTAAGATTAAAAAGAACACTCCAGAGCAAGATCCTTCTTAGCATAGGATCATATCCACACTCTTGAGTCATCCCAGGATTACCCTTCGCTTTCTGAGTCATTGACCTCTGAATCTTCTGCCAAACTGGAAGCTTCCACTAGACCTTCTACATCATATACACTCAGTAAATAGTGGCTGCTTTGGAGTATCTAGGCCTCTGTCCATCCTGAGGCATTGATCTCCCATCATGCATTACTAAATTTGTCTCTGTTTCCTATTTCTTCCTTTTACCATACCCCTCATACAGGCAGTTGAGGATCTTGGCCAGGTCCTTTATAAAACTCTATTGTTTCCCAGGGCAAACCAATTCAAATACAGTTAAGCTAATTTTGTCTTCCTTATTATGTCTTAAGTTTTCCTAGTTTTAGAATACTGAAAAGATATACTTTTGATCAAATAATTACAACAATACTCATTACTTTGACAATAACCATGATTAAATTTGCTTTAGAAATTTTATTAATTTATTATATTACTTAAATGGCTTTTTCAGAAATGAAATACAAAAATGGTTGAAAATTACTTCTAAATTTCAAAGATTAGGTTCAAGAAAGCCTGTTTGAATCTTCCTAGCCCATTAGACAGTTAAGTTTAATTGTCCTCTTGATTAGCTTGATAGTAACCTAGGGGAAGAAGAAGGCACACTTTTGATGTGCCTTGGTGGGTCATGGAGACATGTCCTTTGGTGTGTAGTATATATGGTCCCAGCACCCTTCCTTCTGCTTCTTTTCCCTGCTATGCATCCCAATTGCCATGAACTATGCATCTTCATTCTGTCATGTTCTTCTGCCATCATATTTCTAACTTGGAGCCAATTAACCATGAACTGAATCCTGTGGAATGGCAAGTGAAATAAATCTCAAACTCTTTAAGTTGTGGATATTTAGTAACGTGTCCAGGAACAGGGAAGTTGAGTAATACATACATCCATCTATATGAACTGAAGTGAATGTCAATATCAGACATTTCAAAGAATAATCAGGGTCTGTGTACTAGTTTAGTAAGCATAGAACAATGGTACATCATTTCTTGCTCCACCTGGCCTCTGGCATAGAGAGCTCTGTTGTTATAGTACAGTAGTACAGTTAGGTCTAGTCAACCAGTCTTCTTCACCCACTTGAATTTGTGCAGTACCTCGGGACCAGTTCTGCTTCCACAGTCATAAGAGAGATAAAAAACAGAATAACAAAGACCCAGGCAAAAGACTCTGGGCCAGAGCACATGCACATCATTCTCTTGGCCTGAATTTCAGTTATCTTTTCCCCACTTAAACCTTACTAATGTTTATAAATATGCACTATATCTCATACATATAATTAAATCATAATGAACACTGTGAAAGTCTTGAAAGCTAGAAAGATCACGAGATGACTCAGCACACTGTCAATCATTCCCATCAATCCTACCCCAGAGACTTAGTAGGGGCACTTGGGCTAGAGTGTACTTCCTTTAAATTTCAAATGCCTCATATATCTGTGTCCTGGGTCCTTCTTACTTTCTTTTTTTTCCTGGCAGCTTTGTTTTTTTTCATGCCATTCTTTGTGTTTCTGCTGGCACAGGCCTTTCCTGAGCACATCTTCCCATGATCTTTAGTAAATATAACTGCTTTTCATTTACCACTGGGTGTAAACTTTGCAATTGTCTGCTCATTGAGCACAAGAGCCTGGAATTTATCTGTGGGATCCACCATACAATAATACTTGCATCTGCTCAAGGTGGGTACAGTGCCTGGCAATGCAAACTCAGACATATTCTTTGATCATAAATGTGAGTTTTTTTCTGGAGCCAATGAACAAAATAGAGTTGTGAGTCCTAGGAAATTATCATTCAATCATCCAAATGGAACTTTAAAAATTAGTTTTTTGTATTATTTTGTTTTGTTTTTCATTTAGAGACAAGTGGCTTCCTGAGGCCTAGGGCACAATGTTTCTCTCATCTCTCCTCAGCCCCAATGCATAAGCAGAATGTACAGATGCTGACACCAGTAAGCCTGGAACAAACAAAACAAAACAAAACACACACTCAGAAAAAGAGGGAACAATGAGCTGAAGATGGCTAAAAGTGACAAAGCAAGTGTGGAGATTTGCATTAGTTGTCTATGCTCCCCCGCCCCTCTGCTTCTTACTATAGAAGACCTTTGCCCACCTGTAATCAGCAAGGTGGTTAATTTGAGGGAAATGGTCTCTTCCATTCCCTTGGAGTTGTCTTTGAATGAATAGTTTTTCATTTTTACCCAATATATCAGAGAAAGTCCACAAATATATACAGAAAAAAGTATAAGGATACATTGATTTTCCAAATAAAGAAATCAAGATAATACCACACCATCCATATAAATTACATTCATTGAATTTTGTTGTATTTTATAAGAAGTTTCCAGGAACTTTTCCTATAGACAACTATAGTTAGAAAAGACAATAGCTATCATTTTTATATTATATCCTGCCACTTAATAGGCTCCGGTATAATTTACCACTATACTGGTGTTAAGAGTAGAAAAACTGGATTTGGTCAATTCTGAAGACCATTATTCACGATGTTTGCATATAATACACTTAGCTATTAAGGAGTAAGAATTACGTCACAAAAACATATTTTTGACATTCATATGGATAAAGAGACATATCTATATTATCAGAATTCGAGAGGAGCGAGATGTCACAGTGCACTACTGTGTCATCTCAGAGGATGAAACGATTATTCAGAGATGACACTTGCCCTAAACACGGAGAGACCCAGTGGTATTGTCCTGATGCAAGCACTCAGTGGGGGTCTCACAGGTGTAAAAACACAACTTTGTTTCAAAGAGTCTCCAGAGCAGATCATTTCAGAAATGATCCTGTATGCAGCTGGCAGGGAACTCAGAGGCTGTTGCATCATTGGTGTGAGCCTCAATAAAATCTGGACCAGCCACCAACTTGTCATCATTCACATGATGCTACTTTTGTGGCATACAAATAAAATAGTCATGGAGCCATGAAGGCTTACAATAAGATTTCAAATGAAAACCTGCTGGGCCAAGGAGTGTGTGGCAGAGATGCAGCACCTGCAAACAGTTTGTCTTCAAACAGGGTGATGTGTGAAGCTGTGAGTAAAAACTCCATGAGTTTTTCATCTCTGGGAGATTAGGGATGAATTACATTATGTCATCAATGTTTTGTTTGGGGTTGCTTGTTCAAGTGTATAGAAATATTTTGGAATAAACAGCTCTTTGTCAGGTAACTTACTCCTATGAATTTTCTTTTTCTTTTTTTTTATTTAAGAGAAAAAAGACACATAAGACAAAGACAAAAAGCAAAAGAGACAAACAAACGACAACAGCAAATCCACTACAGTTACATTATAGGTTTACAAAACAAGAGATAGGAACTTGACAGTGGTTGCAATATTACCTATAGTTACCTTCAACACAGTTGTTTACATTAACAGATATAGACATGCAAAATTGATCTAATCATATGAGTATTAACCATTCCTTAATGATGGGTTGTAGTGATTCACTTTCATTTTACTGCAATAGCTTCAAGCTCCCTTTTATCCCACATTCAGTTAAAAAAACACAGATTAACCATCTTTTCTGCAAGATGAAGTGACTTGTTTAACTTCACAGATATTTTCAGTGGAGAACTAGTCTTGGGAGCCCAGTTTTCCATTTCCAATTCAACTTGCATTTAGAATTTGATAACCTATTATCTATTACCTTTAACGGAAAGTTTCAGATGTTTTTCTTGACTTTGATTCAGAAAAAGGTGTTGGAGAATGTGAGTTTCAGTAAAAAGAAACAGTTATGATTTATCTTCACAATAATAAAACATTCCCTATTGAATCATAAGTTTTATTGATAGTAGTTATCTTATTTTTCTTGTCATTCTTTTTGACAGATGGCTATTAGTTTTGTGAAAAAAATACTGGAATTCAGTATCAAACTATTTATTGTACTTCATACCAAGTCCCAATGCTATAAATTTTATTGACAAAATTTTTTCTTTGCAAACACTGTAAAAGCAACTGGACTCTTCAGCCACTTCATATCTCTGACTGAACAGTGAAGATGCATAATTAATTTTCTGTAACAAATTCTGGATTTGATGGCAAACATAAAGCTATTGAAATATTTCACCTCTGAGAAGGAATATAAAATTGTGTTTCTCTTACTTGTACAAATTTGCAAAATCACCTCATTACATGGTTCAAGAACAAAGAATTTAAAATTTATGTCTAGCTACAGTCTTTGGGGAGATTTTATCAAAGTATGTAGTCTGTTTGATGGATGGTGTGTAAAAATGAGACAAGAGATTAGGGTGTTGCAAAATGAGCTAGGGAAATACATGTCACCTGCTAATTACAAAATACCAGGACACATACAAAACAGTTGCCAAACCCCTGCATATGGAGATCTTATGAGAACTGGAGCTGGTTTTTCATAGCATGGGTCAGACCTGAGGAGCAGGCGACACAAAGGAACAGGCCACACTGAGCTCTCTGCTTCACTGTCTGCTCAACAGCCCACACTTTCCTACTTCTACTTGTCATAAACTCACTCTACAGAGCCTGTTTCTTTTTCTACCTTTAATAAGCATAAACCTTTGTTTCCATTTGTGCCTGTTTTGAACGATTCTTTGTTCAGGACAAATAAACCTAGAAAACACACCTAGAAAGTGGCTTCAGCACCCTAAAATGTATCTGGAAAGCCATCCAGGAGGTCAGGTCTTTTAGGGCACTTCTTTTGTTCTCCAAAACTTGTAACTTTGAAGGTGTTTTTCTTTCTCTCTCTTTCAGGGAAGATGCAATTCCTTTCTCATCCCTTTTCCTCCTCCAGGATGGACTTTCACCCTTAAGAGGGCTCAAATTCTTTGTAGTTTTTAAGGAAAGACAGGGTATGAGAGGGTGGTAAAAATTAAGGGAAGCTGGTGGGCTCAGGAAGTGTCTCAGTTACTTTTCTCTCATGACTGGGACAAAATACCTGACACCCAAAATTAAGGAAGGCAAGGTTTATTTAGTTCACCGTTTGTGGAAGTTGCAGTTCATAATCAGTGGGCTGCAAAGCAGGATGGCACTGCACAGGGGGAATACTGCAAAACTGCAGAAGACAGCAAAAGCAACAAGAGCAAAAGCTGGGAGAGCAAACCTCTTTTCTCTTATATTGTAAGGAGGATATCCCTGCCCAGGGTGGGTGTAGCACTCACATTGTCTCAGTGTCCTCCTCTGCACAGGCTCCGGATGTTTACAAAGTGAAGCCCCTGGCCCCCTGCTGAGTAAACATCTAAATTTCTCGGGTTGACACAATGTATCCACCATTACAAGGCGCTTTCTCATAGTGTGAGGAACAGCTTCCTACCGTGTCCCAGCATGTGGGAGGGAGAAGGAGAGATGCTTGGCCTTTCTGCTCTCCCCAGTTCACAAGAGGCCCACAGATCTGCCTCACATATAAGCTTAAAACACTATGAAAACTATCATGGTTAGCGTTGAAAGATGAATAGCAGAGATTTACGTAGGAAAAATAAACCTATTCAACTCATCTTTAACCACACATATTTGAGAACAGTCATCAATTTTGTCCTCTAGTGATACCTAGTAATGTTTAACGCCTATGTTCCCTTTTCTTTCTTTTTTTCCCCCAGTTTTAATCACTCATTGCAGTAAAGAGCAACCACAGAGCCTGTTATTAACTCAGTCATAGATCATTTGGCTTCCATGTGTGCGAACTAGAGTTCAGTATGTCTATTTGTCCTTATATTGTTGTTCTACTTGATAGTCTACCCATGACACTTTTCTCATTCCTTTGGGAAATTCAACTATTGGTAACTTGGTCTCCTTCCTGAGGAGCCACTGACTCCAGTTTACCCCTTTTCTGCTCAAATTCCAGTTTAGTGCTTTTGCTTTAGATGGCCTTTTATTGCTGGGTATCATTAGTGAGTGTTCTAAGAGAAATTTAGTTAATTTAAGAATATATGCCTGATGGCTTGAGCAGAGCAAAGGGACAGCTTGTAAAGTTAGACTCAAGCAGTTGTGAGTATGTAGAAATAGAGCGTTCCTAGTATTATTGGGGTAAATGAAAGCAATATTGTTTCTCAAGTGGCAGAGTGAAGTCCCTGTTGGGGGAATTCACCCTGATTCATGGACAGTGGGGCCCTATTTTGATATCAAATCAAATGGCTAAGGCAGTGCCCAAGTGGGGGGTTGATCTTTTGGGAGTTGTTAAAGAATGCCCTGGGCAGACTCCATCCTCCCCTCTAAGGAGCTAGTGGGCCAAAGCTGTAGATCCCAGTGACTACACCATTAGGTTGCATAACAAACTGATCCCGAAAGACACAATAGGCCACAACATGTGAAGAGTTCTAAGGAAAAAAACAAATAATTAAGAAGGCACTAGAGGTGCTTGCTGTCCAACAGATATCTGGGATACAATTGAGTCTCTCAGAGGATACTCCAGACTCAACAGGTTTGTATTCTTCTCCAGGGAATGCCCTCTGAAGGACCCCAAACCTAAAACTCCCTCTCTCTTTGCCTCTCTCTCTCTTTCTCTAACCTCGCACCCTGGTCCCATGTGGATAGCTAGATGAGGCCCCAGAAGCTCCACCCTTGACTTTACTATCGCAATACTATTTGGGCCCAGTAACTAGAAAAAGAGATAGGTACAGAATGGTAGTCTAAATTCTTCAGTTAGAACTTTCATTTTATTTTTCAAAAGGCAAGAAAGAGGTGTGAAATCCTCTATGCTCAGGTTTTTACGGCTCTTAACTGTTGAAAGCACCAAGAAGCACAGTACTTTATTGTGCTATACCTCAGAAAGTCCTCTTTACAGCTATGGAAGAGGTCCTATAATACTACACTGGTACTTTTAATTGATGGTAGGGTCTAGGGTGAGGTGTTCTCTTATGCAGATTTAAGTTCAGTATGAAGTATGTCCTGTGATTCTCATTCTTGACAGGGTGGCTACTTTGCAAGCCTCTGGCTCTTCTGCTCTATCTCTAGACATAGCAAGCAGTCCTGTCCTTTTGTCAGTGCTCAGTTATGTGTGTGTGTGTGTGCATGCATGTGTTTGTGTTTCTCTTTCCCACTTTCCCTAAAGTCACTGATATTTGTTGTTATTTTTTCTTTATATTGATTTATTTGTTTTATTTCTCTGCTTAGAGAGAAAAGTGAGAATAGACAGCATCCGGTTTATTGTCTCTTCAGCTACTATTCTTCCTCTTTCATGGTTCTGGCACAAAGTTGATACCTGTTTTTTGAAGTTTTCTATTCTTTTTTGAGAGAATCTGTGGGGTTAGGGAGTAAAATCTCCAAGCAGGTCCAATTCTCTGCCTTCCCTTTGTTTCCACAAACATTTCAGTTATTCTAGGTCAGTTTTTCTCAGTGTCCAACTCCATTATCTTGAGTAAGCAAATTGTGTCTCCCTCCCTCACTGCTACATTTGTCTCTCCCAGACTCTATGTTAATCTCTCTTTAATGGGTTTCATAACAGCTATGATAAATTATAGCTTTTCTGATATATTTCATTTTGTATGGTGATTTATGATCTTTATAAGTCACTTTACCCCAGAAACTGAAGATGAACATGATTTTGAAAATGTATGATTCATTAGCTAAAAAATTTAGAGAGGCAGAAGAGGAATGCTTACATGGTCTGCAACCTACAATATGTCAGATGCTGGCACATTAAGTCATTTCCTATAGAATCAAGTCTACTTTTTATAACATTTCCACTTTCCAAATAGACACTAAACTCTGCGAAGATGAGAAGACTGCTGAGATAGCCAAGAAGTAATTATGTTTTAATTGATGCTTGCCTGATGGCATGCTCTTATCTGTCTACTGGGAAGTGCTATATTATATGCCAGTGTCCACAGCTGTTATCTTTTATGCACTGAAAATGGCATAGAAGAAAAGACCTTTTAAAAAACAAGGTTTTGTTGAAGCATTTACAAAAGATTACTGCTGCTAACTTTATTAGGAAATTATCCAATAACATACTATTCCTCAGAGCCAGAAAACATGTGGGGGTATAGTGTGGAGTCCAGATTGCAGTCTTGAGACTTAAACTCTTAAAAGATACAAAATATACAATCAAAGTGATTATTTCACAATTAATTGTTGTTATTTCTTAACCTTTGGCCTCCCAACACTTGTGTGGTTATCAATTCCTTCCCACAAGAATAAAGCATAATGAGTATCAGTTAAAATCATTTATTACAGACACTTATATACCTCCATGATATAGTATCAAAACATTGTATGAACCTGGTAAGAACAGTTTTATACTAATAATATATGTACTTCCACTGGAAAGTAAGTATTGTCTAAAAAAAGGAAAAAAAACCCTATAAACTTAATGCTGTGCATTATCATTTCATTTTTAGCTCCAGCACAGTTGTTTATATAATGTGTCTTTGAGAATACATTGGTATACTTTCAACATTTTTGAAAGATAATTCTCAGGATTTTCTTTCAATCTGATACTTTTTTTTAATCAAACAGTTACAGTGTTTCTGTTCTTCAGACAGACAAATTTAGAAATGTTCCAGCTGTCTATGAAGCTCAGATTGCTTGTTGGAAAGGATTGTGTGACTGAATGTTTCTTTAAAACATATTTAAAGAATCAGACATTGATATATCTTAACATGAAGTTTTTCAAAATGCAAAAATATCTTGACATTATATGGAGTGCCAACATTAAGAATTTAGGAAAGAAAAGTCAATAATTGCTAGAACCTTAAAGTTAAGTCATTAGTATTAGATTGATTTGAAAGTCAAAACTTTAAATTTTCTTCATTACTATTTGTAGTAGGTGGAAAACGATCCCCCAAAGATACATAGCTCCTAGTCCTGGAGTTGTGAATATTACCTTATAGGGCAAAGTATTTGCAAATGTGACTAAATTAAAATACATGGATGGACAGGCGATCCTAGATTATTCACGTGTTACTTTTAGGATACGTAAGGATAATCCAGGACTCATCTCCCTGTATCAAGAGGTGGAGATTACCTTATAAGAAGGAGACATATATGGGGATTTTATATACACAAATACATGGCGCATGCGCACACACATGAAAAGCCAAGCTAAAGCAGGGGATAGACAAATTTAAATATGCTCATTTCAAAGATTGAAGTGTTATGGCCAAAAAAAAAAAAAA
>RJWM01011944.1:0-58155 GCA_004363535.1 Dasyprocta punctata
TATGTGCCTTCTGCAAACCCTCTATGTTGGGCCAAGAGGCAGCAACCAGAAGGTAGCTCGCCTGCCTTCCTGGTCAGTTTGCGCATCCGCGCGGAACCCAGGAAGAGAACCATGTGCCTTCTGTGAGCCCTCCATGTTGGGCGGAGAGGCAGCAACCAGAAGCAAGGCCACCTGCCTCCCTGGTGAGTTTGCACGATCCCACTGAACCCAGGGAGAGAACTATGTGCCTTCTACGAGCCCTCCATGTTGGGCCGAGAGGCAGCAAGCAGAAGTAAGGCCACCTGCCTCCCTGATGAGTTTGCTCAGTCGCGCAGTTGCGCAAACTCCAGGAAGTGAAAGAGAGGTGTGTCCCACAGGCCTACCGGTGCGCGGGCTATGAATCTAGGACTTGCCCCCCTTCCCCCACTGTAAGCATCCTGCTTGCTCAGAGGACCTGCTAAGTTCATAGCAACTAAGGTATATAAAGCAACTAAATGCCTGTATTGTTAGATTCTTTTGCAGGCCTGGTGCCTGCAGTCTCAGCATTTCTTGGGTAGATGACATTTTCTAGTGTTGCAAATAGGTGGTATTTTCCTCTGTCTTGTCTTCGAGCCCCAATATTGTTGTCATTGCTTTGCTTAATTTTGTTAATTTTTGTTTCCTTTTTTTCCCCCTCCATTTCACATCCTGTTTTTATTGGTTTTTTTGTGTTTTGTTTTTCATTTGTTTTTGCTATGCCTGGTGGAATGGTCAACTATTCTGAAAGTAACAAAATACAATATAGTAGCTATTGTTTCCATAGTATCTCTCTTTGAAGCTCTATACCAGTTCTACTGCTTTGTTTTGAGTGTTCTGTTATCTTTTTTTGGATTTTACTATCTTTGAAATAAAATTTAAAAAAAAAAAAGAAATGGGCCACACTGGCTGAGATGATTTGAGTTTGTGCTGATACTGGCCCCTCACATGTGCAGGGGGCTGCCTTGGCAGCAGCTGTTCTTTGGGTTATTCAACCACAGCCTGGAAAAGGGGCAGGGAACAGGTTACTTGTGGAGGTGGAGGACATCTTTCCTGAAATTGCTCTGCTGCACCTGTGAAGCAGCACAGCCATTATCGGGTCCTCTAACAAAGCCCAGCATTTGTATAAGGTGTAGACGAGGGTATCATTGGGCAAACAAGTGCAAATCTAAAACAAATGTGGACAGTCAACCTAACTTGGGAAACTTTCAGCGAGGCTTGCTCTGGCCCCACCAAACAGTGGGAGCACTTTCCCTAATTCTTCCCCAACTTTACCCTCCAATGGCTAGCACACCTCTGACCTCTGACAAGCAACAGAAGGAAGTGGAGGCTTGGATCTTAGTTCCTCCTCTAGATTCTACTAGTTCCTAAAATGGGATCCTAATTTATTCCTACGAGAGTCTATGGACCTTTGCCTCCTGGAACAGTGGGTCTCCTACTAGGCTGAAGCAGTCTCACTTTAAAAGATCTCCAGGTGTTGCCTGGCGTCATGGACACTGACTACACTGGGGACATCAAGGTTATCCATAGTCTATTCAAAATACTGTTCAGGTCATGCCAGACTCTTGTATCTCTCACTTAGTCATTCTTCTAATAAGAAAGTTGAGAAATTTATGAATAAGGAAAAGGAACCCAAGGGTTTTGGGTCCTCTGAAATATATATATATATGTCAACACATTAAATAAGATTGCCCTGAGATGGAATTGATTGATTATTGAAAGAAAAACATTTCAAGGGCTTCTAGACACAGGAGTGCATGTTTCTGTCATTTCCTGACACCACTGCCCTAAGGCGTGGCCTCTGGATGTGGCCACTGGGGATCTCCAGGGGGTGGGCAGTGCCTCTCACCCTAGTAGAAGTGCTAAGTTACTGACTTGGAGGGATGCAGAAGGCCATTCTGGATATTTCTTACCTTATTTCCTACCCTGTATACCCCGTCAATCTATGGGGTTGTGATGCAAAGTGCAAAATATTACTGTTCCTTTGTTTGTTTGTTTGTTTGTTTGTTTTGGTTCTCCAACAGTGGTTATGGCAATTCTCATCCTCTTGGCAAACTGTGTTAACAAACTTCCCTGGTGTTACTGTAATTATCCTCCAGGCACATTAATTCAATTTGCTTCCCTCACATCTTTTGTTTTCCCTTCTTAAAAAAGAAAGATCTCCTTACTGGACAGTGGAAGGGACCTAGCCCACTGCTCATTTGGGGTAGAGGGTATGCTTGTATTATTCTAGAAAACACTGAATGCCAAAGTGTGCTGGGTGCCAAAGTGTGCTGTCCAGTTGTATCATGAACCCAGATCTGGAGAAGAAATTGATACCACCATTCAAAAAGCTGATGACAGTGATGCCTCAGAGACCATCACAACTGATAGACAAGGATGGGGCTGGGGCTACATAAAGGAATTGACCCAGGACTCCCAGGAATGAAGGTCTGAGTAAGGTGATAAAGTATATAGAAGTAACTGAACTAAGAGCAATGTGAAGGAAAGGGATGCAACAGGTAGTTATTGGTGTTCTTTTTTTTTTTTTTTTTTGGTAATGGAGATCAAACTCACAACCTCGCGCCTGCCAGGTAGGTACTTATGCCACTTATCTGAATTGCCAGACCTATTTTTTTGAGACAGGGTCTCACTAAGCAGTTCAGGCTGGCCTTGAACTCACTTTGTGGTCTCAAACTTGCAACAATCCTCCTGCCTCAACCTCCAAGTGCTGGGATTACAAGCGTGCAAAAGAGTGAATAGTTCTTGGTATTCTTAAAACAAAATAAAATACAAAAATATACAGTAACTATAGATAAAAGCTCTTTTAAAAGATTTCTGCTAAGTGACTTACAACAACATCTGAATAGTCTACTCATAGTTGTAAATTCCTAAAATTGCAAAAGTGACATTATAATTTGATCCAGTTAAAATGTATTTGAGACATTTGAGTGCACTCTGATTTTGATGTTTTGACTACTTGTCAGTCTGCTTGTGTATCTGTTTGTCTGGTTTTTTTTTTTTATTGAAAAGCAACTGTGTTTAATGGTGAAAAACAAAAATAACAAATTTTTTACAAGAGCATCAAAATATGAAATAGTGGTAAATCTCATCACAAAATTTACAAGACTTATATACAGAAAATATAGAAAACATTACAGAGAAATTAAAGATTTCAAGACCTATTTTTTTCAAGCAAAAACAAAAAAATGTAATTCAAAGAGCAAAATTGGATCCAAATATCAAATAATAAACATTCTCATTTTCTTTTTCTCTAACTGTCCCAACTAATTTTTATATATAGATAGGTTTTGTTTCAGTTCATCACACCAGTGCAACAATGCAATAGTCACATATATGTGACTTATTCTGTTCACTGAGAAGCATATCCTCAGCATTCATCCATTTGAGGATGAAAATGTCTAGTTTGTTGTTCTTTATAGCTGAGTAGTATTCCATTATGTAGAAATACCAGATCTTTTTTTATCCATTTCTCAGTCGAGGGGCATTTAGGCTGCTTCCACGATCTAGCAAGTACGAACTGGGCAGCTATGAACATAGATGAACATATATCTCTGTGATGAGATATTTTTAGTTCTTTCAGGAAGATACCCAGCAGGGGAATAGCTGCGTCAAATGGTACCTCCAATCCTAGCTTTTTGAGGATTCTCCACACTGACTTCCACAGTGGTTGCACCAGCCTGCATTCCCACCAACAGTGGGGAAGGGTTCCTTTTTGCCCACAGCCCCTCCAGCATTTGTTATTAGTTGACTTTGTAATACCAGCCATTCTTTCCAGGGTGAGGTCGAATCTCAGTGATACTTTCATTAGCATCTCTCGAATGGCCAGTGCTGTTGAACATTTTCTTACATATTTAGTTGTTGTTTGTACTTCTTTACCTTAGGAGTGTGTGCTCATCTCAGATGCCCATTTTTGGATTGGGTCTTTAAGTCTTGGAGGACTGATTTTTTTAAGTTCTTTATAGGTTTTCGATATTAATCCTTTATCTGAGGGACATCTGGCAAACAATTTCTCCCACATTGTGGGTAGTCTCTTCACACTGTTGGTGGTTTCTCTTGCTGTGCGAAAACTTTTCAATATGATGAGATCCCATTTGTTGATTCTTTGCATTAATTCATGTGCAGTCTGGCTTTAATTCATAGTCTATGCCTACATCAATGTCTTCAAGAGTTTTACCTACTCTATCTTCCAGTAGATTTAATGTTTCTGTTTTAATGTTGAAATCTTTAATCCATTTAGATTTTAACTTAGTACATGGTGAAAGATATGGATCTAATCTTTATCTTCGACATGTGGAAAGCCAGTTTTTCCAACACCATTTATTAAAAAGTCTATCTTTCATCCAGTGAATGTATTTAGTACCTTTGTCAAAGATAAGATAGCTTAGTGTGTCCCGAGTTGTTTCTCAATATTCTAATCTATTCCATTGATCCTCAGGTCTGGTTTTTTGCCAGGATCACACTGTTTTTATTACGATAGCTTTATAGTATAGTTTCAGGTCAGGAATTGTGATGACCCCTGTCTTGTCTTTGTTGCCCAGGATCCCCCTTGCTATTCTAGGTCTCTTCTTGTTCCAAATGAATTTTAGGATTGTTTTCTCTAATTCTGTAAGATATGTTATTGGTAATTTGATTGGGATTGCATTAAATCTGTATAACAGTTTTGGAAGTATGGCCATTTTAACTATATTGATTCTTCCTACCCAGGAGTATGGGATATCTCTCCATCTTCTGATATCCTCCTCAATCTCCTTTTTTAGAGTACTATAGTTTTCAGTATAAAGGTCTTTTGCATCTTTCGTTAGATTGATTCCTAAATATTTCATTTTTTAGATGCTATTTAAAAGGTATTGTTTCCTTAATTTCTCTCTCAGTGCAATTGTTATTCATGTACAAAAATGCTATTGATTTTTGAGTATTGACCTTGTAGCCAGCTACGTTGCTAAATCTACTTATCAAATCTAGAAGTCTCTTGATGGAGTTCTTAGGATCCTCTAGGTAGAGTATCATGTCATCTGCAAATAATGCTAGCTTAACTTCTTCCTTCCCTATCTTTATTCCTTTTATTTCTTTCTCTTGTCTAATTGCTCTAGCTAAAGTTTCTAGAACTATGTTGAATAAGAGTGGAGAGAGTGGAAATCTTTGTCTTGCTCCTGATTTTAAAGCGAAAGCTTTGTTTTTTTTTTTATTTAGTATGATGTTAGTTATCAGTTCGTCATAGATAGCTTTTCTCAGATTAAGATAAAGACCATCTATTCCAATTTCCTGTAGAGTTTTTATAATGAATGGGTGCTGGACTTTATCAAAAGCTTTTTCTGCATCTATTGAAATAATCATATGACTTTTATCCTTCACTCTGTTAATATGATGTATTACATTTATGGATTTACGTATGTTGAACCATCTCTGCATCCCTGGGATGAATCTCACTTGATCATGGTGTACAATCTTTTTGATGATTTGCTGCAGTCTGTTTGCCAGTATC
The DNA here is from genome assembly GCA_004363535.1 of Dasyprocta punctata. Classification (NCBI taxonomy): domain Eukaryota; kingdom Metazoa; phylum Chordata; class Mammalia; order Rodentia; family Dasyproctidae; genus Dasyprocta; species Dasyprocta punctata. The sequence continues at coordinate 5,480 of RJWM01011944.1, forward strand.
TTACTAAGAATTTTTGCAATAGCCGTGCGTGGTGGCACATGCCTTTAATCCCAGCACTCGGGAGGCTGAGGTAGGAGGAACGTTGCGAGTTCGAGGCTGGCTTGGGCTACAACGTGAGCGCAAGACTGGCCTGAGCTACATAGTGTGACCCTGCCTCAGAAAACTAGAGCTGGGAGTTTGGCTCAGCGGCTTAAGCGCCTGCCCTGGCAGGTGTGACGTTGTGAGTTCAATCCCTGGTGCTGCAAAAAACAAACAAACAAAAAAAAACAACAAAAAAAAAGAATTTTTGTATCAATGTTCATTAGGGAGATTGGCCCATAATTCTTAGTTGGATCCTTCTCTGGTTTTGGAATCAGAGTAATGCTTGCTTCCAAAAATGAATTTGTAAGTATTGCTTCCCCTTCAATTTCATTAAAGAGTTTGAAGAGTAGTGGTGTTAGATCTTCACTAAATTTCTTGTAGAATTCAGCAGTAAATCCATCAGGGCCAGGACTCTTCTTTGTTGATAATTTTTTAATTACATCTTTAATTTCATTTATTGATATCGGGCTGTTTAGTATTTTTACATCGTTTTGATTGAGCTTTGGTAATTCACATGTATCTAAGAATCTGTCCACTTCTTCTATATTTTCCATCTTATTAGAATACAAGTTCTCAAAGTAAGTATAAATAATTTTCTGAATTTTGACTGGGTCTGTTGTGATTTCACCCTTTTCATTCCTAATTACATGAATTTGAGTCCTTTCTTTCCTTTTTTTGGTAAGATTGGCTAAGGGTTTATCAATTTTATTTAATCTTTCAAAGAACCAACTCTTTGATTCAATGATTCTTTGTATTGTCTTTTTAGTCTCCAGTGTGTTAATTTTTGCTCTGATCCTTACAATTTCCTCCCTTGTACGACCTTTTAGTTTAGTCTGCTGTTCTTTTTCTAGAAGTTTGAGATTCAACATTAAGTTATTAATATGAGCTTGTTCTGTTTTCCTGATATGGGTATTTACTGCTATAAATTTCCCTCTTAAGACTGCTTTCATTGTGTCCCACAAGTTCTGGTATGTTGTATTGTCATTGTCATTCAACTGTAAAAACTGTCTAGTTTCTTCTTTAATTTCATCTGTGACCCACTGATTGTTCAGTAGAGTGTGGTTTAATTTCCATGTGTTAATAAAGTTCTTGTGGTTTCCTTTAGCATGGATTTCCAATTTCAGTGCACTGTGGTCTGATAGTATGCATGGGATAATTTCAATTCCTTTACATTTGCTTAAGCCTGCTCTATGAACCAGTATATGGTCTATTTTGGAGAATATCCCATGTGTGGGCTGAAAAGAATGTGTATTCTGATATTGTAGGATGGAAGACACTATAGATATCTACTAAGTCCATTTGCTCAAAAGTTTGATTTAATTCTAATACTTCATTGTTCATTTTTTGTTTAGTTGATCTGTCTTTTTTTGACAGTGGGATATTGCGGTCTCCCAATACAATTGTATTAAAGCTTATTTGATTTTTCATGTCCATTAATAATTGTTTTATATAACTGGGTGAACTAGTATTTGTTGCATATATATATTTATGATTGTTATCTCTTCCTCTTGGATTGTTCCCTTTACCAAGATACAGTGACCTTCTTTGTCTCTCTTAATCAGTCTTGGCTTAAAATTAACTTTGTCTGCAAATAGAAGAGCTACCCCTACTTTTTTCTGTATTCCTGTTGCATGGAGTATTGTTTTCCATCCTTTGACTTTCAGTCTATGGGTATCTTTTCGAATTAAATGTGTTTCTTGTATACAGCATATTGTTGGATCTTGCTTCTTGATCCATTCTGCCAGTCTATGTCTTTTGACTGGTGAATTGAGCCCATTAACATTGATGGTTAAAACTGATACATGTTGACTTATCCTTATCATATTGCTTTCTATTATTGACTCTCCTCCTTTTTTTTCCTTCCCTCTAATTGTTTGCTTTTCCTGGTGGATTCCTTCTATTAGGGTTCATAGAGCTGTAATACATCCCTTTCTAACATGTCCTTCAAAACGTTTTGGAGTGCTGGTGGTCGTGACTTTCCTCAAATGTTCCTTATCATGGAAGTATTTTGTTTCTCCTTCTAGTCTGAAAGATAGTTTTGCGGGATACATCAATCTGGGTTGAAAGTTGTTTTCTTTTAGAATTTGGAGTACTTCACTCCAAGCTCTCCTTGACTCAAGAGTTTGTGCTGAGAAGTCCGTCGTGATTCTGATGGGCTTTCCTTTATAGGTGATTTGTTTCTTTTCCCTAACAGCTTCTAAAATTTTATTCTTGTGTTGAACTTCTGGAATCTTGACTATGATATGCCTGGAAGTAGTTTTTTTTTTATCATTGCTAATTGGAGTTCTATATGCCTCACTTATTTGTATATCAAATTCTTTTTCTCTACCAGGAAAGTTTTCTGACACTATGTCTGTAAGGATGTTTTTAATGTCATTTATAGTATCTCCTGCTTGTTCACTGACTCCAGTTAATCTTAAATTATTTTTCTTTGTCTCATCAAGCAGCTGCTGGATTGATTTCTCATGTTCCCTTGCTAGTTTTAAGAAATCTTTCCTTTCCTCGTCCCTAACTGCAAGCCTGTCTTCAATATCTGAGATCCTTTCCTCACATTGGTCTAATCTGCTTTGAATGCTTTCAATGGAGTTTCTATTCTCCTGAATAGCTTTTTGAATCTGCTTTATAGAATCCATTTGCTTCCTGTGTTGTACTTCTATAATTTGCTTAAGCTCATTTATTTTGTTGTCTGTGTCCGCTCTAACCTCACTAAGCATTGTATGTATTTTGGTAATCTCTGTGGTTATTTGAGAGATTATTTCTGATTTCATTTTTTCCAAAGCCTCATTCAACTGTTTTGTTACCGCTTTGGAAAAACCTGGTGGGGGGCTTTCAGATTTTCTAACCTCATTGACCCCTGGGTTTGCTTTTGGAGAACTGGTGTCTGAGGTTGTGACCTGTTTAAGTGTCTTCTCATTTCTTTTCTTTTTTAGTTTAATTCCTAGAGTGTTACCTGTTAGTTGCAGTGGGTTACTTTAATAGTGGTATTAAGGACTTCCAGGTGATAAGCACTTCCCAGAGATATCTTCCAGGTGTAGCTGGTTCCTGGACTCCAAGTCTATTGGAAAATCCCACCTTCTTAGTTTGCCAGAGATGACAAACCACTGCTTGCCTAGTCTAGACCCTGATTCCCTGGCACTGTGCCTCCACTTTCTACATGACCCCCGGTCAGTCTCAGTCCTGGACCATCAGGGCCAACAGCTATTCAGATCAATCAAGTTAATTCTGGTTGCAGTAGCACCCACAGCACCAAACACAGTCCACAAAACAGTAAACTGAGCCAATCCCTGATTTGCAGTCCCCAACCCTGTAAACTAAATCTGTAACCATACATCAGAATACAAAACAGTCATATACAGTATATAAGTTCACAGAATGTCAATTCGTCCCCAAGGGTCAGGATCCAAAATGAATTTAACAGAAAGAAGAGAGGTGAAAAAAAAGAAAGGGATTGTAAGTAGGTTGGAGGGCAAAGATGGGTCCCACCAACTTAGGGAAATTGCTGCAGAGAACTGAGGAAAAAAGAGAGCCAGAAGAAAAAGAAAGAAAAACAAAGAAAAAAAGAAAGAAAGAAAGAGAAAGAAAGAAAGAGAAAGAAAGAAAGAGAAAGAAAGAAAGAAAGAAAGAAAGAAAGAAAGAAAGAAAGAAAGAAAGAAAGAAAGAAAGAAAAAAGTCCACTTCCAGGGTTCTCTCTGGATTCACAGGTAGACAGCCTATGGAGACAGCAACCCAAATCATGGCAGTGTATCCCCGCAAGCCAGCAACCGTTGGCTTGGACAGAGTAGTAGACAACTTTAGCAGGCCCTGAGACTAGCCTCTTTGGGCTCACAGCCATCCAAGCAGTCTCCAAGGGTCTGCACCCAGTTAGGAGCTGCTGGGGGAAGCCGAGAACAGTTTTAGTCCCAAGCTTATCTGGCCTGACTCCAGAATGGCTCCTGGCAAATCACTCTCTCCCACGGGAGGACCAAGCCCTCCACACTCACTGCCAGCCAGGACAGTCCTCCACGCCTGCTGCTCTCCTCCACCGAGGAATGGTTCTGCAGAGATCCCAGGGTTACCACCTGCCGCCAACACCGCGACCATGCACTGTCAGGCCCCAACAGCTCCCCTTGCGCAGTGAGTCCGGCTCCAGGCTCCAACAGCTCTGCTCACGCAGTGAGTCCCATTCTGGGCGAAGGTACCATCAGCTACTGTCTTCTTCTTAGTTGGATTTTTTCTTTTCACTCTGTCTGTGGGGTTTAATTCAGAGTTCAGGCTCTTCCTGGGTCCAAGGAACCCATCTTCCCTCTTTTTGTCTTCCTCAAGATAGTGTGTTCCCACGTCTAGGCGGTGTCTCTCAGAGAGGCTGTTTTCCCTGCATCCTGCTACTCTGCCATCTTCCTGGAAGCTGTTTGTTGGGTTTTCAATCTGTAAAGTTGTGTGTCAGTTTGTCTGTTTGTCCTATCTGGAAACAGCTGTTTTTTTATATGAGCTCAACAATATTTTTCTTTTTTCTTTTACATTTTTGGATCATTTGTTCATAATTTAATCTGGGTTATAGATTTAAAAGTATGCGTCACCCATTGGTCAAAGTAATATCAAGAGAAGTTTTCTCAGAGGTCATTAGAAATTTGCTAACTAAAGGGGACCTTTTGGGCTTGGAGAATTATTGGTTAAGGTTCCCTTTGGTGAATAAAGGAACAACTTCCTGGGAAAAATCCCAGCCTTTGCTCATTAACAAGAAGCCCCAATGATCTCCATAGGCCTATGGGAGACACCACAATAAATTTTATTAAAATATATTATTGTGATATGCTTATGTTGCTCATCATTAAGAGAATTAAATTTTCCAGACAATACAATTTTTTATTTAAAAATGTTCTTATATAAAAGTTTTCCTATGACCATGACAATTGATTGTTATTGTTTTTGAGATATATTAATGTACTCTTGCCTGCCAATGTCTACATCTTCCGAAGTGTGGAACAAGGAATTTATAGTTTATAGTGACAGACTTTTTCAAATTCAGACACCTGTCTTTAACAAAGAACTTATTTGACATACATCCCTTTAAAGGTCAATTAGGTAAAAGCTTCTTATGTATAAGACATAATTTTAAAGAGGGGGAGAATACTATGTCAAAATGAAAATTTAAGTATGTTACAAAGTGTCAGCATGCTTGTCATGCTGCGATTTTATGTATGGTTTTTCTGATTTCTAACTTTCTGTGTAAAATATGTAGCTATTATCTGTTAATTCTTTAAGGATTCAGATATTAGAATATCCGTTGTCATTAGAGAATAATGGTTCTATATTATGTTCTAAGGTGCTTGATATTCAGATAAGATAATAATATTAAGCTTACTGCCTCCATTATAATGTAACGTCATTACTCTTCTCTTCTGGATGTTCAGCAACTAAGGTTTAAAGACCAAAAGATTAGAAAGGTAGATGGGCTAAGAGGACAGCCAGTGTTTTGGCTTCAGCCCTCCAAGGTCAATGAGGACTCAGGACACAAGAGAACCTCTGCCGTGATATCCTATAACTCAGTGAGTCTCTGGTCTTTTGATCAAGGAGATTATAGGACCACAGAGGAAGGTGATCTTCAATGTGTAGTGTGCCTAAGGAGAGTCACTAGGATAGAAAAACCTCCCAAGCTTTCACAGAAAGCCATTTGGTCAAGCAGTGGCCATGACTCATCCAGATGACTGACACTGACAGAAATACTAAGAGGTGCTACACATGGCTCCAGAATAATTCCTGAAAAGGCTTAAGTGGCCTTGATAGATAGCAAGAAATTGATTTTGGTTGGTAGAGGTCTCAATTTAACTTAGTTTTAGACATTCAGCAGATAATAACCATAAGGAAGAAAGTTGTCTCCAGAGTCCCCCAAACACAGCTCCTCCAAATACAACTGGATCAACTACAAAACAGAGAAGGAGGAGATGTTGGGAGCCACTGAGCTAATGATTGTTCACACATGCATGCTGAAAGCACAGAGTGCCCAAGGAATGCCCCAAGGGCATGGAGCACCTGAGGAATGCCCTGAGGGCATGGAGTGCTGGAGGCGAACAGGCACCCAACCATGGGAGCACAGGCCAAAACAAGCAAGTAAGCAAAGGAGAATCACATGACAAATGTGTAGATAAATGCATTTTGCAGTAGTTGAGCAATCTCTTCCTCCCTTCTGGAGGAAGGGCTCCACCTGACCTCAGTTTTCTGTCTCTATCTTTATTTTCTTCATCCTCTCATTGTTCTTCCCCCAAGAATTTAGGGAGCTCTCATGGATGTGACACTTCGAGTGATCTGGGTCCTGCTGGCTGGTGCACCTGTCTGGGCTGTTGGCGTCTGTTGACTATGGTGGATCTAAGGGACAGTTCCTGTAATGTTAACAACAGTGAAGGTGGACAGGATTACAATAGGAGGCCCATCCCACATGGGCTCCAGAGTAGTTGGATTTTGTTTTTTAACCCAAACAAGGTTTTCAAGTTTGAATGGATGTATTGGGTCTGTCAGGCTTATAGACATTCTCTCATGTACACAGTTATGAATGTCTTACGTGGCTATTTTAAAGCCTGTATTTGTCTCCTTATGGTCAGTTTTCCTAATTTACAGAGATCACCCTTCATTTTATCTATGATTGGGAGTGACCAGCTGAACAAAATTTCATAAACGGAATACCCCTTTTGTTGAGGGGATACACTAAACACAGAGGAGTACCATGGGCAGGACTCAGTTTTACCTCGGGTGGGTTTATTGGCAATATTTTTAAACAATTGTTTGAATGTCTGATTATGTGTTTCATTTTTGCTGAACTCTGTGGCCAGTAGGCTGTGTGGAGTTTCCATTTTATCTGTAACATGCAGGTGAGCCCTTGGATTATCTTGACTTAGAATGTAGGTCCATTGTTTGACCCCAAGGTCATGGGCAGTCCAAATCTTGGAATGATGTCTCTTAACAATACTTTTGTCACCTCCTGTGTCTTTTCTGTTCAGGTAAGGAAAACCTCAACCTATCCTGAGAAGGTGCAGACAAACACTAACATGCATTGATTAGCCACTGGCTTAACGCAATTTAGTAAAATCCATAAGCAAGTTTTCACACGGGAAATATTCCTGTTTTCTGGATAACTGGGGGCTGGGTGAGCCCTTGCCTTGGGTTGTTTTGGGCATAGGTCAAGCATTGCTCACAAACACCCAAATGATGGCAGCGAGTTGTGGCACATAGTAATGGTGGCCCAGCAATGTTTCCTGTGCTGTCTTCCCCATGTGATGCCCCTGATGGAGTTGTTTTAAGAACCTGGGACCCAAGCCAGGCATGGTGGTGCATGCCTGTAATCCCAGCGCTTGAGAGGCTGAAGCAGGAGGATTGCTGTGAATTTCAGGCCAGCCAAGGCTACATAGTGATTTTAAGGCCATCCCAAACTACACAGCCTTAAAAAATCAAAGAACCTATGCCCAGCACTTTGGGGATGGCTACACTCCTATCAGCAATCTCCCATCATTCCCCTTTTGTACATTTTACAACTTCTCTGGCATCCCAGACTTTCTCATCTGGAGAGGACCTTGGGGTCTCTGGGAGGGGTGGCTCCAGGATGAGGGGCACAGCTCGGGTCCCTCTCTCAGGTCGAGGGGCTGTCATAGCTGCCCATTTGGCTTCTCTGTTTTTTGATTCCCTCTGGCTTCTAACGTTTCCATCCACTGGTGCCCTCTTGTGGTGCATAACAGCCATTTTTACCAGGGCCCATACTGTGTCTAGCAGTTGTAAAATTTCCTCTTTGTACTTTATTTTTTTCCCCCAGCAGTCAAGAGTCATCTTTCCTTATACATGATTCCATATACCTGAAAGGTTGCAAAGGCATATTTTGAATCAGTTACAGATACTAGTTTTCTGTCCTTTGTTAGTAAAAGAGCCCTTGTGAAGGCCATTAGCTCTGCCTTCCAGGCTGAGGTTCTGGTGGGCAAAGACCAGGCCCCTTCCAGAGTCTAAGGTCATCACTGCACATGCTGTTGTTGGGCTCTCTACTTCCATCTGTGAAACATTTGATATCTGGGTCTCTGAGGGGGCAATTATGAGATCTCCCTGGCTCAAGAACACTTCATCTGCTGCCTCCACACAGTCATGAAAAGGTCTCCTGGTTTGACTGAGAACAAGGTGGCCAGATTAAGAGTGTTCACAGTCTCTAAGGTTATGCAGATATTTTCACACAGCAGCCCTTGATAACGAGTCATCTCAGATTTGATAACCAATGGTGTCCTTTCCCACCCATTAAGGTTATAACTGAGTGTGGTACCAGGATGGTCAGTTGTTGTCCCAAAGTCAACTTGTTAGCTTCCTGCATCAGCAAGGTGGTGGCAGCAAGTGTCCTGAAGCAGGGAGGCCATCCCAGGGTCACAGAATCTGCTTTGATAAGTATGCCACCAGGTGATGTCAAAATCCCAAGATCTGAATTAAGACCCCCTATGGCCATCGCCTTCCATTCATGGACAGATAGAAAGAAAGGCTTGGTTACATCTGGCAGTCCCAAGGCTGGGGCCTGAGTCAAGGCTTCTTTGATCTGTTTAAATGTTCTTTTCTGGTCAACTTTCCAGAGGAAGGGCGCTTTACCCAGACCTGCCATCTTTTATGTTTTCATACAGCGAGTTAGCGATGAGTGAAAAATTTGGGATCCAGATGTGACAGAATCCTGTTACCCCCAGAAACACTCTTATTTGGCACTGGGTGGTTGGGGTTGGGAGAGCACAAGTAGATCGCTTTTGCTCTGTGCCTACTTGGTGTTCCCCAAGTAACTATGAAGCCAAGGTATTCGACCTCTTGTTGGCAGATTTATGTCTTTTTCTTGGATACCTTCTATCCAGCCCTCCAAAGCAGGTGAAGGAGGTCCTTGATAAGTGAGTTGCTCGAATCAGGCCTTGGCTCAGTTCTGTGATTTAACTTCAACAACACCTGATTCCACAAACATTGGGACTTTTCCTGGGGGTGGGGTGGGGCTGGAGTGGGAGGGAGAGGATGAGGTTGTACCTCCTTGCTCAGTGGACACCCACAAAAAGTACTCTATTTCAAAACTGGCAAGGAAAACTGCAGACCACAGTTTGCCTGGATATTCCTACTTTATTGTTGGCTACATCATCACACAGAAAGGCAGTGGGGGGCGGCATGCACCAGGGAGTGTGTGTGTCCTAGGCGGGAGGTACTCGCGGGTGTCCGGGACAGCGTGTGCCCAGACTGGGGCACGGCACTCTTGGGCATGCTCATCCCAGCGCCGACACCAGCGTCAGGCTCGGGCGACACAGCCGGCATGCATTCTCCTAAGGGTGGACCGTGACAGAGAGGTGGCTGAGTGGGTGCCACAGGGGACTAAAGGGAAAAGTCAAGGTCAAAAGGAAAGATGCTGGCCGAGAAGTTGTTGACCACGTTGGAGAAGCCGAGGAGCTTGGTATTTAGAAACTGATTGTTTAAAGGCAAGAACCGAGTCCTCCAATAAGTTGTGCGGGGAGCTGAGGGTGGAGGGCATTGGAAGGCAGAGATCAGAAGGTGCGAGTTTGGGACAGTAGTTTCTGTGTGGGTCTGATGGCTTCTAGAGCATGTGGCAGGGGTTCAGGATGATTTGTGATTTTCACGGGGAATGACCTAATCGAAGTTGGGAAAACCAAACCTTTCTTAGGGAGCACTGAAGATCGCCTGATTCCCAACCTCCAAGTCATAATGTTCGTCTTGATTCATGATGGACAGAAAGCCTTTGGTGCCATAGTTTGCCCCTTTTTAGAGTTTTATACCAGTGATGTTATTTGATTTCCCCCAGGGAACTTGAAAAAGAGCGCGCAAGAGACACAGAGATGGATAGAGAGACAGGAGAGACTTTCTGCAAGAGAGACGGGGTACCCCAGAAAGGAAAAGGAGCCCCAGCATGGAGCACAGAGGAAGGAGACAGGCGGGGGGCTTTGGCGGAGCCCCCTCAGACCCATAGCTCTGTCTTCTTCCCAGTGCCCACCGGGGAAGCAGGGGTGGCAGAGCTTGTCTAAGGGGTGTCCGTCAGCTTGCAGGGTGCTGCTGTGCACAGGGCTGTGCCTGCAGCCTGCCTGAGCCCAGGACCATCCGGCCACGCCAGCAGCAGCGGTGGAGAGCTTAAGAGGCGAGGCCCGGGCGTGCGGGGTGGGCAGGAGGCTTGGAGACCCAGCTTCTGATTTTACTATTCTGCCTCCCGGAGAGGGGACAGGGAAGAGGAGGGAGGTGGGGGTGGATAGAAGAAGGGAGAGCCAGGCAAGGGGATCCCCCTGGAGGAGAGTTAGGGGAGAGAAGGGGGTGGGGAGAAGGCAGTGGGGAGGAGGGCTAGTTCTTGCTAGGAGCGAATCCATGACTTCCCGGAAGAGGGGGCAGTGAGGTCCTGCTGTGCGCCCTGTGTGTCCACTGCTTAGTGCATCTGGAGTGGGAATGGAGGGGGCGCTCCTGGACACAGGAACAGGCTGTTCTCCTGGCAATTGGGGGTGCGTTTGGAGGGGTACTAGGACCCTGGATGTCCCCATTTCTGTCCTGATGTGTGTGTTCTTGGTGCAAGGGTCTGCTGACAGCCGAGGGGACATGTGGAGGGGACACAGGGCCCAGGCAGGTGTGTGTGTGTGTGTGTGTGTGTGTGTGTGTGTGTGTGTTCAAGGCAGGAGGGTAGAAACACAGCCCCGAGTGGTGAAGACCTTTGTTAATGTACCACTGGGAGGTTGTTAAACGGACCTGCTCTTTATCAGCATCTCTGCATCCCCAGCCCTCCTGTCCCATACTGGGGGCCACAGAGGGGCTGCGTCAGGAGGGGGAGGAGGAGGGAGAGGAGGAGGAAGAGGAGGAGGAGGAGGAGAAGGGGCAGATCTTTGGCAGCTATGCCCAAGGTGGGGGGACCCCAAAGTCAGGCTGGGGGAAGGCAGCCGGGCTGGGAGGCGGGCACAGGGCAGAGACCAGAGCGCAGTGAGCGGCTGGGCAGGCTGGGGCACACGGAGGCGGGGACCAGGGCTCGGTCCTAATCACTGGACACGTGGTTCTCATTCTGTAGCTGGTGCCAGCGCTCGATCCTCTTGTCCTTGTTTTTCAGACACTCGTACCAGTGTTTCAAGCGCTCTCCCTTGGCCGAGATGCCCAGCTGGCAGCCTCCTGGGGGACAGGGAGGGAGAGGGGAGCAGAAAGTCAGGAGGGAGGGTGCTCATCCTAGGCCCCAAAGCGTTACCACGGGCCTCTGTGCCTCAGGAACCTGCCATGGCTCCCAGCTATGGCACCAAGTCATAACTTCATTGTCTACTGTTTCAAGCTCTCCTGCGTATCACCGGCCGGCTCATGGAAACTCATCCCCACTACTTCTCTAGCACCAGTTACCCCCATCAGTTTCATCTTCCTCCTCAGCCCTTGCCCCTGGCCCAGAGTTTCCTCCCAGCTCTGTTTTTAATCACTTCTTTTCCTTATCATTTGGAAGGAGGCCAAGAAAATAAAAATCTTCACTCATCCTGGACTTGCAAACAGATTAAGGGGAATTCCTTTGCACTGCTTTTCTGCAGAGACCCCACATCCCACTCTGCTAGGGTCAAGTCGTTCTATGCAGGCTCTGGGTTCAGCAGATAAGCCAGCTGGGGGAGCCCCGTCACACAAAGGCGACTCTGAAAGGGACCAAAGTCAGGGTCACCAGCTCCAACTCAGGGCTGGGACTGCAGGGCTGCAGGAGGACCAGGGCTGAGCTGGATCCCGCTCTGTAACCCTGCAAGGTTTCCTCTCCTGGGGAGGGTGGAGGGGCTTCTTCTGAGCTGGGAGCACTCACCGATGTAATCATTGGACTTGCCGATGTCGTAGTCCCACACGGAGATGTCCAGGGACTTCTTCGCCAGGTCACTGTGTTTGATGTCATAGAAAAACTCCTGGGTGTGGCAGAGCAGGAGTGAGTATCATCCCTCTACCCCCTCCCTGAGGGAATCGGGCATGGAGGGGCATCTCAGCATGGGGCATTCTGGGGGCCTCCATTCCAGGCCCAAGGACCCCCCTCCTCAATCCTGCTGCAGAACAAAGTCACGCGACCTCTGCAGGGATGGCTGTTTGGAATGGGGAGGCGGTGGGGATTTCTGCCCGACCTCGCCCTGCTTGGATTCCTGGAAGGCAGGTGACCTTGTCCTTCCTGGGTTTTGGAAGGGCTTTACCTACCTTATTTTTAGGGAGTGTAAGTGGTCAAAGCAGACTGAGTACTTTTGCTCCTAAACAATCTGAGTTTAAAAAAAATAATTTACCCAATTATAAAATTTACTCATATTCATCATTAAAATAAGTAAACTGGGCATGGTGGTACATGCTTTTAATCCCAGCCCTTGGGAGGCAGAGGCAGGAGGATCACACTAAGTTTGAGGCCAGCCTGGGTGGCATATCGAGACTCTGTCTCAAAAAACCAAACCGAACAATAAAATGAGGAAGAAAAGAAAATAAGCAGACTTGAAATCCAATTACCCAAGAATGGCCACTGTGATATTCTTCCATGTGTGCTCATGCTGACCCACATTCTAAGAATATGAAACAATACTGAATGCACTGTATTACAGCTTCCTTTGCCCACTGTGTAGTCTATGGTGAACCCAACAGCCTACTCACAAATATGTTACTAACATTTTTCTATCTCTCTTTTTTTCTTCTCAAACTCACAACCTCATGCTTGCCAGGCAGGCACTTACACCACTGAGCTAAATCCCCAGCCCCCATCTCACCATTTTAATGGCTGCATTTAATGACCGTCTGGCTACACCACAGTCTAAACCAGGGATGGCAAGCCTTTTAAGCTTTCAATGGTAACAAACAGCTGACTGTGGCACGCATGTGGTGGGTTTACCACCACTGGCCTAAATTGTCACAGTTGAGTGTTCAGGCTGTTTCCAATTTTTTGCTATTATTGATGATACCATAAAGGACATCCTTGCAGGGAAATCTTTACGGATGCCCAAGATGATTTATTTAGGATGATTTCTAGGACGTGAACTGAGCTTGTAACACTGTGAGATGGAGGACAGTGAGTATATTGTGAAGCCATTCGTGCACAATAAGAAAATGGGTCACACATATTATTTACATTATATATATAAGGTCCCATCAGAAAATACGATTAATGTTCAAATTTAAAAAACCATTACAGTAAAAGCCACACTACCAGGAATCCCCCTTGAAATACTCCTTCTCACTTTGAACACCCTTATCCCATCTTTCTGTTCACTTTCCGAAGCAGCTCTGGAATCCCCTTTCGCGAGGGTCTTCAGCGGCACTGTTGTGGCTGCCCTGATGTCCTGAATCAATTGGAAACATTTACCTTTGATGTTCATTTTGACATCAGGAGAGAGCCAGATCCACACACCGCCAGACCCAGCGGATAAAGACACACGCGCCTGTCTGCACAGCCCGCCTCGCTGCTGGGCGGCACCCAGCGCAGTGCTCACATTGTTTTGTCGTATCACATAGCGACACAAGAAAGGGCTCCAAGAACTGCCTCAGAAAGTGGTAGGAATGATGGGAAAATATGTTCGAAGCAAGGGGGACTACTTGGAGGGGGATTCATGGCACAGTGTGTTTTACCAGGATATATATTTTAAATGTAAACATTCACTGTATACTGCAATCACACCTCATATATATATATATATATATATATATATATATATATCAGAAATGAATAATAGTTTTGTTTTAGAAGAAAATAAGTAGGTGCTGGAGGCTGGGGGAAGAGGGGATTGTGATTGAATGTCTGTTTGTACTTTTAGATTTTAAAATATTTGACTATATTAAATATTCCCCAAATAAGTAGAATGTTAAAGATTGTGCAGTGTTTGAAGGACTTTAGCACCCTTCCCTTCGGAGTCTGGGGCGGTTTGCTTTCCACCCAGGAGAGTGTGCCTTTCCCTGCATGCTCACCAACACTTGAGTGTCCACATTTTAAAACATTTTGGGGCCAGTATGTTATAAGATATGGGGTTTGGTGTTGCTATTTGGAATTTGGGTTTGAAATTATTTTTGTGTGTGTGGTATTGGGGATTGAACCCAGGGCCTTCAGAGATATATCCCCAGTGCTTTTTATTTATTTTTTATTTTGAGACAGGGTTTCATTAACTTACCCAGGCTGGAACCCAAGAGCCTCCTATTTTAGTATATGAGCTACTGAAGATTCTTCTGCCTCAGCCTCCCAGAGTGCTGAACGGATTTTTTTTCCTTGAATGAATATCTTATTTTGTGACTTGATCAGATTGCAGGGGAGGGCGGGACAGTGCTAAGTGGCTCCTTGTTTGAAATCCATGAGTCCTGTGGCCGGTGGAAGGGCCGAGGCAGGGGTCAGGAATAACCCTGGGCTCTGCTGACACAGTGCAGGGCCCCCTCCCTGAGCACATGGGTGTTCTTCACAAAAACAAAGCAATAGTAAAAATCCTGTCCTGTTGGCTCCTTCCCCACCCCGCGACACAGGACAGGCACCAGCAGCAGCTGGCTCCGACCCAGCACAGATCTGAGGAATGGGGCCAGGAAGGGGGCGCGCGGGGCCGGGCAGCACCGGGCTGGCCCAGAGCCGGGAACCCAGACTAATCCTACTCTGCTCCTGGAGCAAGGCTAAGGAAAGGGGTTCAGGCTCCAAACTGGCGTCTCCCCGGACCCCGCTTGTGGTGTCTTCTTTCTCTGCATTGTAGACTGGATTAGAGCTCATCCGCTCTTCCACCCTCCCCTTCAGCCCATGCTTCATTGATTTGCCAGATGGTTCTGGACCCCTGGTTTCTGATAGGCCCAGTAGATAATTAAGATCCAGGCACAGCATAAGACAGGAGTGATGATGCATGGTGTCTGGGAACACGGGGGAAGTATATTTGCAGGGGTAATGCTCTGTGTTTTGAGGGAGGAGTAGGAGTTCGTTAGGGAAGGAAAGGATAGTCTTGGGAGCAGCAGGGAAAAGGGCTCTGCGTGGAGTTTTGTGTGACTTGAGGGCACGTGAGACGGGGTGGGGTAGAGCAGAGTTGAAAGGGCTTCACTGTCAGTGCTCAGTGGCTTCAGCAGGCCTTGATGCCCTGGGCAGGTGTGAGGCGAGGAAAGCCCTGACCGTACTTATTTCCTTGCCTCTGAGTTTATGGACCGTTTGTGTGGGGGAAGGTGTCGGGGCCGATTTACTTCAATTTCCCTCCAGCCACAGCTTCCTCCTCGTGGATTCCTGATCATCAGATTTTTGTCGAGGATTGCTTTCCTCTGGCGACAAGGAACTCATTCCCTCTCTTTAATTCAAGCTGATCTATGCCCCAAAGCTTTTGTCAATGTGATCTATATGGGGCTAGTAGAATATTTTTTCCTCTGTCACTCACAAGAATTATCACGGAGTGCGGCTGGGGATGGGGTGGCATTACCTCATTAAATTCAGGATTCAAGGTTTTCTTTTTAATCTGAGTCTTGTGCTTGGCTTTCTTTCCCATGTCCGGTTTCAGCCAGCTGCAAGGAGACAAGAGGGGACGTCACGCACAGATGTCATGAAGCAGAACAGCCCTGCCACGGCCCCAAAGGCCACTCTCAGCCCCAGGGTGACAGCGGAGGAGCGAATCAGAAAGCAAAGCAACGCTGACGATGACCGGTGTGCATCAGGGCATCGACAGGTTGGTGCCAGCCCGATGCCAAGCACCTTGGGCAGGTCACTCCTTTTGTGTACACGGAAACTGAGGGGTCAGGGGCAGGCCCCGGGTCACACAGCTGGGGATGCCATCTAGCTGCTGTGTTAGCAGTCCGTGCTCTTGGCCACAATTCCGTCCCGAAGGACGAAAATGAGATTGATGGCTGGTGGGAGAACTCAGGGCAGAGTTTAAAATCCTCATTTAGCCTTTCGCCCTGTGTGGCTGGGTCCCTGCTCCATTCCAGCCAAATCTTACGCCAGGTTCCTCTCTCCATTCCTTACTCACTCACTCCCCTTTCTGTCTCAGGGCCTTTGCACATACTGTTTCCTTGGGCCTGGCACATAGTAGGTGCTCAATTGTTTTCTGAGTGAAAACAAAGACTCCAGGGACAGAGTTTGAAAAGAGACAAAAGCTGATTATCATAATGTCTACATACTGTTCTTTGCCTGTGAAGTCTTTATTCCTGATAAAAACAAATATTTCCTAGGTGAGCAAACAAAATGGGCTTAGATCTCCTCAGGGTTGGGACTTCCGATTCTGACTCAGACTTTGGACAGTTTGAAACATGAACATAAACTTCTGTGAAGAGCGCAAACGTTTCTTTCTCCTTCACCGAACTGTGTTTGAAGATAAGTTGTAGGAAGACACACAAGTGAGGAATTGAATGACATCAAGGGTGATTTCCACGTTAGAAAATCTTTATTTGGTCAGAAAAGGCCTGACAGTTTTCAGTTGCCTTTCCCTGACTGCAGCTGCCGGAGTAGCTGTTTCCTGGTGACCGTTTACCTCTGCCCCTTCCGGCGGGACTGGGCAGGAGGGACAGGGGAGGTGTGGAGGAGGAGTAGCTCAGGGAGCCAGCCTGCGTGTGGCTGAGGGTTCATAGCCTGCAGGATGTCAGGGCTGGGCTCATTTTCCCTCTGGGGTCAGACAAGGAAACAAAACCAAACTACTCTGAAAAATCACAGTCACCCCTGACATGTGTGTTTTTTGTTAACTAAATCCTCACTACAGAAAATCCACACTGTAGCTTCCTGTGAGCCAGCCAGTACGCGGGCTGGGAGATAAGAAGTGCTGAGCCCTCCCCCTCATAAGCAGCTGCCTGATTCGGAGAAACACAGGCTGAGATGATAGCCACTGACATAAAAAATACAATTTAATGCTTGTATCGTTTGATTGACTCTGCAGACCTAAAGCTGGTAGTCTAAGCATCTATTCAGAGGAAAACAACATGCAATATAGCAACTATGGGGGATTTCCTTTTGAAGGTGGTAGCCACTGTCAATTCCCTATTATCTTGTTTTAAAGTCCTGTATCGTTTTCACTGTTTGGTTTGGTTTGGTTTTATTGTTTTGTTTGATTTTATTATATCTGATGATATAGGCAGCTATTTCAAAGATAATAAGAGATGCTATGGTAGCCATTGTTGATTTCTTATTGTTTTGAAGTCTAGTATCACTTTCACTGCTTTATTTTGTTTGGTTTTATTCTGTTTTATTTTGTTTGGTTTTATTCCCTTTAAAATAAAAGAAAGAAAGAGAGAGAGAGAGACAGAGAGAGAGAGAAAGATCGTTCCGCAATCCAGCCCACACTGGCCTGTGTTTTAGCCCTGGACTTAAGGGAAGTATTGCTTTCTGTATGCTGTAGGAGTGAGGTTGGGGTGCCTCTCCGCCAGAGAGAACACTAATACATACTCTTTGCCACGAGTGAGTAAAGTGATGGCATTATTAACCACAGCAGCAGGTATTTATCGAACCCCTACTATGCGTCAAACCCCACAAAATGGTACCTCTCAGATCTCCAACTGCAGGGGCTAAAATGACCGGAAAAGATACTGGGCTGTGAACTGGCATCATGCTGCCCTCAGCCAATCACAGGCCTGCAGGGGTGGGGTGTCTTCCTGGCTGGGAGGACAGGGCTCCTCGGATGTGTGGCTTTGTGCTCCTCAGCATCTGACTGATACTTTCTGGAGCCAGTTCCTCTTCCAACTTCCCTCCCTCTCTTCCTTGATAAATCAGACCTCTGGCAAGCTCTGTAGTCTCTAGGGACCTCCTCTGGGTCTCTCTGACTCCCTTTCCCTAGCGAATCTCTGGCATAGCTCAGCCTCTCTTGGTGTCTCCCTCTTGGAGCTCCTGAACTAACAGTGCTCAGTGTTACTCTCTCTACTTTACAGACGAGGACGCTGAGTCCCAGAGACGTTAAGCCATAAGCCCAATGTCACACAGCTAGAGAACACTGGAGACTAACAGCAGTCAGGATCCAGAGCCCGTGTCCTTAACCACATCCATGAAAACACATATTTTGCTGCCACAATGCAAGGCGGAACATTCCGGCACTGGGTACAGTGCAGTTGTTTTATACAGGTGGGGCATCTCTAATCCAAAAACCCCAAATCGGAAATCTGAACACTTCGCAGCCGATCACGTGATGGGGGGAGGGGGCAGTCAAACACAGATGCACTAAGAGTACTGTATAAACTCACCTCCGGGCCACCATAGAGATGTGTATGTGACCTAAATGAATTTTGTGCTCATGATGTCGATGTAAGTACTCCCAAATGCAAAAAAGCACGAAACCTGAGCCACTTCTACCCCAGAGCATTTTGGGTATCAGATACACTCATGGTGTGTGAGGTTGCGTTCGAGCCCTGCGCCCCCGCCTGGAGGTAAACGGAACTGCAATCTCCACTTCCTGGGGAGGACAGTGAGCGAGAGGCCAGTTCACGGCTTCTATCTGTCTTTTATGCCCCAGGATCGAGGGTCCTGCAGCATTCGTATCTGGAGCATTTGTGGGGTTCTGAGTGCAAATGACTTCTGAGCGTCTCAGAGGGTTGCCCTGACCATGCCACTTGCCCCCAGGAGGGACAGAATCACCAAACTTCCCCTGTGGCAGGCATCACACTGCCCAGCACCTGAGATGCCAGCCTGCCACTCTAGCACCTGTGCTACTGAGACTGCGGGGCAGGCTCGTCCCCCTTCTGGGTCTCAGTGTGCTGTGACTTGGGGGAAGCCCTCGCCCTCCAAGGACTGGGCCCGAGGCCCTGACTCACAGCTTGACGAAGGGGTCCGAGTAGCCATTGGCGTCCATGGCGGCCAGGTGCACGCAGCGGATGATGCCCACGATGAGGCCTCCTTGCTGAGTGCTGTACATCAAGGACACCAGGATCTTGCCGCGCTCCTCTATGTCGCCGATGCGCTCCACCTGCTGCATTGGGGGAAAGGCGCAGGGGCTGGAAGGGCAGGGGCTGGGCTGGAAGTGCAGCCCGCTCCTGTGGGTCAGCACCACGGACAGCGACACTACCCGGAGAGGCCCAGGGCTCCCGCCGAGGCCCGAGCCCTGAGCCCTGACCCTGCGCGCACTGGAAGCTTGACGCGCCTTGGAGGCTGCAGGTGTGGCGAGGCCCCGGGCCTCACTGGGGTGAAGGGCCACTCTCCTGGGGACCCCACAGGTGGGCAGGCACGGGGGAGAAAGGGACGGGGCCAGGCAGGAAAGGAAGAGACAGACCCGACTTGGCTCCGCTTTCTACTCCGGCTCACCTCCTCTTCGTAAAGCGCCATGCCCCGGGCCGAGCCGGTGGTCCCCGCGCGCTTCATCTTGACAGGGGAACAGAGTGAGGAGGACATTGGCTACGGGGCTCCGTGCTCCGTGAGAAGCCCCACCCCTCCCTTCTATCAGCGCGGAGAGCTGGGATCGCTGTGCCCCTGCGCCTCCTGCGCTCCCCCTCCCGGCTGTGATCTGCATGATGCTGACCCACCGACCCACCGCTCAGGACTCTGCTGGCTTCCCGTGCCCAGTTTGCGAATGAAGACCCTGAGGAGCAGCCTGGGAAAGCAATCGCCCTGGCGTCAGAGTGCCCCACACAGCAATCAGAGAGGTTTCCTCTGCTCGGGCTGAATGGCTCAGGGACTCGGGGTCTGGGCTGCTGGGTGTCTCTCCCCCAGCCTGTCACCCCAAGGCTCCGAGGATCACACTTTGCAAACCACTAGGTAAACCCAGCCTCCCCACTTTACAAATGAGGAACTCTGGGGTCCACACAAGGAGACAGAGTTTCTCAGGCCATAGCAGGTCCGTGGTGGGGGAGCAGGCACTGAGAGGAATAAAAAGGTGAAGAGCTGAAGACGATTAGCAATGTCCTGGGGCCACAGCAGCCCCCATCTGTCCCCTGGTCTCTGTGTCCTGGGCTGGCTGTGTCCATCTAGCACGATGGGTAGAGCCTGGAGCTGGTGGCCCGGGCAGGGGCCTGGTCACTGTCCTAACCAACTGGGCTCGTGGAACAGGGGAGGAAGAGGGAGCTGGGGCAGCAGCTGTACTCCTAGGGCAGTGAGAAATTTATGAGGAGCCCGGCGGGCAGTGCCGACCTTTCCCGCAGTTCCTTCGCACTGTCTGGTTCCTTTGCGTGAGCTATGAGAACAGGGCCTGGCAACCAGTCAGTCCGCCCTCAGCTGGCCACTTGTCCCCTGCCCTGGGCCCATGCATCCAACAAGGGCAGGCTGGGTTATCTCAAGATGCTATTGCCGTGTCCCCCTTCCCCCTAAGTGGGGGTCTCTGGGGGGCCCCTCCACAGTCTTAATTTGTAGGTCTCTGGTGTTCACAGTCCCTGGTAAACCCTGCAGTACAGCCCAGGGAGAGAACCTCAGCTCGCTTCTTGTTTTTCCTCTAAGGCCAAGGGCCACATCCAAGGGTGACATCAGTTCTTATATTTTATACGCACAGCCACATCGGAGTACGAAAAGACCCTGTCAGATGGGTCTCACATTGCCCCAGTTTACAGAGGAGAAAACTGAGGCTCAGAGAGGTTAAGGAATTGGCCTAAGATTAGGATTCAAACTGCAGAGCCAGGATTTAAGCTCAGGGCCTCTGGCTGCAGAGACCACACTCTCTGCCACCAAGCCATGGACATCATGACTGACAGGTGGACAAGGTAGCAGTATTTATGAATGCTGTCGCACAGTAGATTCTGCTCTGATGTTTTTTGAACACAACCATCCTATAAGCAGGCACTGTTGTGATACCCATTTTGCAGACAAGAAGACCGAGGCTCAGAGTAGTTCAGTCCCTTGGCTAAAGCCAAGGAACAGGGAGTGGCAGGACTGGGCTTTGACCCCAGCTGATATTTGAAGGTCACAGGAGAAGGAGGATGCAGCCCTGACCTCCTGATCGGAAACCTTCACTCTCCTCGCCAGCTGCCACAGCCCTGTTCAGGCCCCCGTCGGCCCAGCCCAGCCGCAGACCCTGAAATTCAGAGGCCCAAGGTACGCACCGGGATCACCCGCTCCAGACAGATGTTGAAATTCTTCCTCTGGTTCGGTTTCAGTTTCTTGAGTGAGAATCTCGTTTCACCGATGAACTCATTATGGCCAAATTTGTCCTCATCACAGACAGAGATCCTGCCGGGGACATAAGGCGTGGGGAGAGAAACGGCAACAAATACTGAACTCCTACTACGCGCCAGAGCTGCGCCCGTGTTGGTGAGGAAGGTGGGCCGGGTCTGGGAGTGATAATGGGGCCCTGGGCCTGGGGCTCGTAATTCTGCTTGGTTGCAGTGTGACTCACCTGCCCCAAAAGGTGCAAGACCTGGGGCACTGGCTTGGGCGGAGGGGCACAGCCTGGCGAGTCTGCGCATGTGCAAACACACAGGTACTCAAGGCGCATGTACAAATGCGAGTTCTCTGCTCAAATCCAGAGGAGGGCGCTCTTGCATCCGGGGACGCTCACGACCCTCCCCACTCACTATCTGTCCCCCTGGCAACCACTGTACTGGCCCCCGGCTGCATGGAGCCATGTGTCCTGTGTGACCTTCACCTTCACCCTCACCTGCATTTACCCCGTCCCCGCCCCCCTTTTCTTCAACTGGAGACTGAGCCCAGGGCCTTTGCATGGAGCTATGTCCTCAGTCCTGATTGATTGATTGGTTGATTGAGACAGTCATACCAAATTGCCCACGCTGGACTCAAACTCGTGACCCTCCTGCCTCAGTCTCCCAGAGTGCTGGGACTACAGGTGTGTGCCATCACGCCTGGCTTTTGCACAGATGTTTCCGAACGAGCAGGTCCCCTCCCGCTCCCCCGCCCCGCCACGGGCACCTGAGGGTCTTTCTCTGCATGTCCTCCTCTGTGATGCCGTGGTACACGAGGGTCTCGTTCCAGATGGGGTTCCGGGTGTTGCGCAGGGTCTTCGTCCTGAGCTTGTTGGACTAGAGCCCCGAGAGAGGTCAGACTCGCCTCCCCAGGAGCTGCCTGCACCCCCATCCTTTGAGTTGCTTTGGGGTGGGCAGTGACTTTCCCTGAAGGAGCATTCAGGGCCTGGGTCGTCCCCAAATGCATATTCTAGGGTATGGGCCCTCCAGGACGAGGGCCACAGACAAATGGATCAATGGCCTACACTGGCTCCTGCTGGAACTCTCCATTAACCTAAAGACATAAAGATGTCTCCCTGGAGACATTCCTGGCATCGGCCTCTAGGTCAGGGAGATAGAAATGAGTCTCCCATTCCTAGGGAGGAGATCTTGGGGTGCTTCTCTCTGCTCCCCCAAATAGTGACCCTCATATGCCTGAAATACCTTAGAGAGGGTAAAGTTTTTCATTTTATTCTGAAAGAAAAGGCTAGAAATGCGACTCTATCCAGAACAGGTGACCTGGTGACAAATCTAATTCATAGTAGTGTGCAAATGACTCATGTTGGGTTCTTTAAGGCCGCGTGGATTTGGATTTAAGAGTGCACGAGGAGAGTGTCTTGTTTTGTTTCGTTTTTCACTCAAGATTGAATCTAGGGCCTTTGCAACGAGCTACATCCCCAGTTCTTCCTTTCTAAAATTTTTTGTTTGTTTTTGAGACAAGTTTCGGCTAAATTGCTCAATTGCTCAGGCTGGTCTCAAACTTGTGATCCTCCTGCCTCAGCCTTGAAGAATGCTGGGGTTACTGGCATTCACTACCACACCTGGCTAAAGAGAGGGCCTTGATGGGAAGCCCACGTCACTCGGGAGGTGGGGGTGCCGGGACACACACTTCACAAGCCGGTCACAGCCAGCTAAGGGACTATGTTTGATCCAAGTAAAGTAAGAGTGAGAGAAACAGTGTGTGTGTGTGCATACATGCATGTGTCTTTGGTTCCATGGGGCATCTGACACCTGCAGAGGTATTTACGGGCATTTTCCCAGGCGTGAGTCAGCAGACGCACGGTCCCCTTGTTAATTAACACGACAAGGCCGGAAACATGCCAGGAAGGCACACTTCCGCGCTGGCTGCCAAGAGAGCAGCGTCATCCCCAGGGTGGAGGGCTGGGGCGGCAGGGAGCCCTGCGCTCCGCAGAGGGCTCATTTCTTGAGCGATGGGGAGGAGCGTCTGGGCGTCGGGGTGGCTGGGGCGGCAGGGAGCCCTGAGCTCTGCAGAGGGCTCATTTCCAGGAGCGATGGGGAGGAGCGTCTGGGGGTCGGGGTGGCTGGGGGAGGAAGGGGGCGCACGAGGAGCCCCTGTAGGTCTGGGAGCCACTAAGGGTCTGACTGGGGCTTCTGCGTCCCTTCCAGCCCTCGGCAGCTCCATGGACCTGCGTTTCAGGCTGGTGGGAGGCGCGGAGCCCCCGACCCCCTCACCCTCAGCTTTGCCACCGGGGCGGGGTGGGGCGCACGCGCCAGATGGGTTATTTTAGGCTTGGGGCTGAGAACCCAGGTGCGGGCCAGGCCTGCAGAGCTGCCGGCCATATGGTACCTTGCTGGCTCCCGGCAGGAGGTGCAGCTTGACGTAGGGATCCGCCAGGCCGTTGGAGTCCATGGGCTTCAGTCCCTGCAAGAGAAGCCGGAGGGACATGAGCGCCTGGGCCTGTGCTGTCACAGGCAGAGACAGGGCCCCTGTGTGTGTCCCAGCTGGTGTCCTCCCCCTGCACCTCCTCTTTCCAAGAGAGAGGAGGGGAACACAGTAGTGGGGAGAGTGCTGGGCTCAGGCAGTCAGGACCTAGAGAAGTGCTGCTTCCAGGTGAGCTGTGTGACCTTAGGAAAGTATCTTAACCTCTCTGAGCTTCCGTTTCTTCACCTGTGAAATGGGAATGAGAACAGGAATTTCCTCAGGGAGCTTAAATACACCCCATCCAGGCCGATGATGCTGCTGGGATGGGAATAGAATAGAGGGGTGGAGAGAAGCAGAGACCAGGGAAGGAGGAGACTCCTGAGACCTCAGTTTCCCCACCTGTACAAAGGGGTCCCTAAAAACCTCCTGGGTTTCAGTGAAGAGGAATCGAGGTGCTGTGGGCACTGACCTCGTGGCTTTATTTGCAGGGCGGTGCTGAATACACTGAGCACAGCACCTGGTACACAGCAGGTGCCCAATCAGTGCGCGTGGAGGAAGTGGCGTGAGAGGAAGAACAGGCTGCCCTGGGAGTCAGGAAAAGCGCCTCCCACCGGCTTAGGCTTAGCGTCCGCACTGGGACATCTTCGGAGCGGAAGGGGAGCTCTTAGCTCTGAGGGCGGGGAGCCAGCCTGGGCGGAGCGGGGGTCTGGCCCCCTGGCGGTGGCCATGGGTAAGTGCAGCCCCTCTGGGACTGTCCTAGAGGCGGCCCTGCTGCAGAGACATCTGCTGTGCCTGGCGACCACCCCGTCCCTGTCACCGTCGCTGTCACAGACAGGCAGCAGCAGGAGACAGCCCTGCAACTGTCCCGACTGGAGCGTCCTCACCCACCTTGGCCTTTATGATGGTGCACTGCAGGGAGCTATTGTCCTGGTCGTAGAGAAGGCTGAATTCCAGGGCGCCCAGGGTGGCTGAAGGGGTCAGACAGGAACCAAGAGGACATTTGTTTAGTCATTTGACAAACATTTATGATGTGCCCAGTCCAGGCTAGGCATGGAGACTGCAGAGACAGGAAGACTCTGTCCCTGGCCTGGATACTCCGTCCTGGCGGACCTTCCCGTCTGCGCACGTGTGGTCAGTTGGTTACGCATTTGCTGAGCCAATGACTTCCTATCTGGCTATAATTGAGGCCCACGAGGGCAAGGGTTGGGACTGTCTCACTGCTCTGTCCCCTCTGTGCACCCATTCGGGGCACTCTTAGATGCTTCCTGACTCGCTGAGGGGACAAGTGCTGTCCCTCTACATCCTCACACAGCTGTCAGCCTCTCTCTGTCCGCATCTCTCCGCCTAAGTGTCACCTGTTCAGAGAAGCCCTCCCGCTCGCTGCATCAGTGCCGCTGCCCTTCGGTCACTCAACATATTTCATCTGCTTTAGGAGCTCTCGTCTCGATCTGAGATGGACTCCTCAGTGTTAATGGTCTTCTCCACTCGAATGCTAGCGCCAGTAGATCGCCCAGCTCATCGGCTGACTTTTGCTGCAGTATCTGAGTGTCTGGGACAGATTGAGGCACTTAGTACATGCTCAGTAAGTCTGTCGGCTACAGGGGTGTGACGAGGAGGAGGAGGAGGAGGAGGAGGAGGAAGAGGAGGAAGAGGTCGGAGACAGGCATATTAAAAATGCGGGCCTAAGTTAATGATGGGCCCGGTGCATTTCTGGGAAGAGATAGCCCTGGTTGAGAGGCAGGGCAGTCTCTTGAAACTGCCAATCTCTGGCCCATGAGACAGTACACGGGATGCAGGGGACAGCTGTCACCTCCCCAGGCCTGGCCATCACCCCCGCCTCCAGTCCCCAGCTTCTTGGAGTCTCCCCATTGGTCACGAGAGAGGGGGTCAAGCAGCTGTCCTGGCCTTGCCCAGGGGATTCAGTGAGCAGACGTACACGGCAGGCTCAGGAGAGTGCCGCCCACGTCACCACTAGGCCCTCAAATGGTCGGGTTACACGACAGCAATTCATCCCGGGCCCGGAGCACTGTGGGAAGCCAAGGGCTTAGTGAGACCCCCTCTCAATTTTATTGTTTTGAGACAGGGCCTTGCTATGTAGTCTGGGCTGGTCTTGAACTCAGGGTGATCCTCCTGCTTCAGCCTCCTGAGTGCTGGGATTACAGGCAGCTCAAAATTTTAAAATATAGAGGGGGAAAAACAAAAAAAAAGGTCTGGGATGTGGCTCTGTGCAAAGGCCCTGGGTTCCATCCCTAGGATGGCAAACAAAAAAAGGGTGGTGGCATGCAGGCCATGAAGCTCCTTCCAGGAGGTGCCTCAGTTTACCTGCCCCTCAGCCAGTGTCTGCTTTCCAGTGTGCAATGAGCCCAGGCCACGCCGCTGTGCCAGGCTTTGTCCCCGTTTGGTGTGGCTCAGTGTCCCTGCCTGAGTCAGACCCTGGGCTGCACGCTGCGCCCCATGCTTGCAAACCCTGTCTGCCTGCCATTCTCCGAGAGGTGCACAGTAGCTGCTTAATAAATCACTGAAGGGCAGATGCAAGCGGAAAGGTCTAGTGACTTAAAATCCCGGTTAAACATCACTCTTAGGGGACACCTGCTGAAATGCTTCGGCGTGTTCATCTGCAGATAGTCATGCCCAGGAGTGGGATCGCGGGGCACACGAGGCATCTCTTAACCAAAGAGGTGCAGACTGAACTTGGGGAATGTGGTCAGCACCACCTCACTGAAATCTTTAAGATGATTAAAATGAGCCGGGGATGGTGGTGCACATGTGTAACCCCAGCACTCCGGGAGGCTGAGGCAGAAGGATCACAAGTTTGAGCCCAGCCTAGGCAACTGGTGACTTAGGGAGACGCTCTCTCAAAAGTATAAAAGGGCTGAGGGTGTAGCTCAGTGCAAAGGCCCTGGGTTCAAATCCCCAGTCCTGCAACAACACAATCAAAAATGATTAAAATGGTAACTCTGAGGTTGTGTATTTTACTACACTAGAAAATACACCACACAGTACCCATTCTGTACAATGCTGACGCTGCTTTGTGAGCCCGAGTTTATATTCACAGCTTTAGCACGCTAACCATTCTCGGCACACAGGGGACCAAGGGCCACTCCATGTTGCACCTACTTGCTTCATCCGAATCGTAGCTGTTGGCCTCCTCCTCCTCCTCCTCTGGGGGTGGCGGGCGGGCCGAAGTGGCCGGCTGGGGGACAGCGGCAGATGCTTGGGGATAGGGTCCCGGTGGTGGGGCCGCTCGCTCCTCCCTGGCTCCCCCTGTCCTCTCCTCTCGGACTGGGGTAGTGGCCCCCGGATAGCCAGAGTCACCTGTAGCCACCTCTGTAGGGACAGAGGAGAGAACAAGAAAAAGGCAGCTAAATCCCTGGAGCAACTAGGGAAGCTTTCAAAATGCCAGTTCCCTGGCCCCATCCAGAATTAGTGGCCCGCAGTGGGGCTTTGGGGTCCACATCCAACAGCTGAGGTGATTCGGATGTGGTCGAGACGGGCCTCACCCGGGCGGGTCATCGGCGTAGACTTGAGCCAGACAGCCTGAGTTTGAAACTCATCTGTGTGACCTTGGGAAAGCTAAGTAATGTCTCTGAGCCTCAGTTTCCTCAACTGTGGAATGGCACTTGTGATCCCCAAGGGCACTGCACTAGTTGCATGGGTTATTTTAAACCATGACCTGATATGTGTAGCGGGAAGCAGTGAGGGTGTGGTCGCCATGACGACAGAGGATGGAGGCGGTGCGCAGGGACCGTGGGGCACGGTCCCGGCTCCAGGTGCGGTCCTTCGTGCGTCAGGGTCAGTCCCCCCACACCCCGGGAGCCGGGCCTGCGAGCTTTCTCACATCACAGGGAGGGAAACCCTTGTCCCAGTCACACAGCCGGGCAGCGGAGGCGCAGGGACGGAGCCGCCCTGGGCTTCCCGTTAGTACAGCGGCTGGGGATTGGGCGCCAGGGCCCGCGCTGCCCCCGGGGAGCGGGAGGAGGAAGCGCAGCGCACACTCGCCTGCTCGCTGGTCCGGGAAGCGTCCTGTGGGCCCGGGAGCCGCTCTGCCGCCCCCTGCCGGTCCTGAGGGGCAGAGCGAAAGGGACGGTGGACGGGGGCAGTGGGGGCTGCGACACTCGGGGCCCGCACCCTCCCCACCCCCGTCATGGCGGCGGACAGCGCCCAGGGAGCCATGGGGAGGTCAGCTGGGCTGGGGGACGGTCCCCCGGGAACCGGGGTCAGAAAGGCACGGCTCAGCCCTGAGGCTGCGGACCCTTCCTGCACCTCCGAGGCCCTGGGGACGCGGGGGGTGGAGACCCCGAGTGGAGTGCTCTTCCCTCCCGCCCGGGGCAGGTTGGACGCCCCCTCCACCTTCCCCTCCCTCTCTCTCTTCCTCTCCTGTCCCCTCCTGCTGCCCCTCCCCGCCTCTCTCCCCACCCTCCACGGCCCAGCTCTCATCCCAGCGCCTGGGCAGCAGCTGTGGCTCTGCTCAAGGTCCAGCGGCTCTTCAGGATGAAGGGCAGCCCGCAGGGATCAGGGGCACGCGTGGAGACACCCTCGGGGACACACTGGTGGGCAGGGCAGGTACCTGGTGGCCCTGGCTGAGGAGGTGCGGGGCTGGGCGCCGAGGCCGCGGCAGGGCGGGAGGCCTGGGCCGAGTTGGTGCGTCTCAAACCTGGCGGCAAAGACAGCAGACAGCGGTCAAGCACTCCCGCGCTCTGGGCTGGTCGGGGCCTTTGTTATCCAGGCTGGCGTCAAACTTGAGACCCTCCTGCCTCTGCCTCCAGGGTGGCAGGGATGACAGGCATCATCGCACCTATCTCCCTGTCTCTTGTCCTTTTTTTTTTATACTCGAGCTCCACAGGTGAATCCCAGTCGCATTGTGCTTGCTAAACAAGCACGGGCTCTGTGATCCTGCTTCCTTCCGCCTGTGTGACTTTGCACCCAAGTTCTACTCCCCTGGGCCTTGGTTTTCTCATCTGTCAGGTGGGGATAATAGCACCTGCTCAGAGGGCTGAGAAGAAGACACAGCCGTGCAATGCAGTGGTCACTGTGTCCCCCACACTCAACACACGTCCGATGTCATATGCTTTTCTCACAGGAAAACGCCACCTGGTTGTCTGGGCATGGACTCGGCTTTGGATCCTGGCCTCCTCCTCTGTAAGCTGTGTGACCTGCGCTGCTCGCTCACCCTCTCTGAACCTCAGGTGCCTCCTCAAGATGACAGCTCTGCCTGCCTCTCACAGGAAGGAGTTCACATGCGTCCAGTGCCCACCCAGTGCCTGGGACTTCGTGTGGGAGAACTTACGCTATCTCAGCCCTCATAACCCCAGGAACCGGGTGCCCAGGGCCCTGTTACGCAGATCAGGAACAGCTAAGAGGGCGAAGGAGTTCACCCAATGTCTTTTAGCTGGTAAGGGGCACTGCCAGGGTCTGGAGTTACGGTGGTTGTGCTGCCCCTATTGCCATTTCTAGGCTACTTAGCTTCTTTTTCCACTGGACCGTGAGCTCCTAAGGTCTGGCACCATGGCTGGTTGGTGGCTTGGGATGCAGTGGTTGTTGAATAAATACTTGTTGAATGAGGAATGTGCCAGCGACACCTGGAGCCCCCCAATAATAGAATAGACTGTGAGGTAGTGAGTTCCCCACAACAGAGGGCATGTAAGCAGCGGATGGTCAAATCCCCCTCGGGAAACCTCTCACGGGGTTTCCACACTGTGTGAAGGTGGACACTGGAACTCCAGGACTTAGCCTGGCACTAAGGGGTTTCCCTGGGAGTTTTCCCTGCTGAGTTGCTCTCAGCCCCTCCAGCTGGGCTCTGCACGTGAACTTCCTGGGTTCAGACACCAGCCAGGCCATGACTTCCATGGACCTTGGGCACACCCCTGCTTTGCCTTATCTATTAAGGGAGGATGAGGACGATGACAGTAACTGCCCGCAGAGAATGTTGGTGGGATTAAGTGAGATAATACACACAAAGGCTTTAATCTCATGCCTGGGCAGAGTAGGTGTTGAATACATTTGAGCTGCTGTTATTAGTCATTCATGGGCTGGGGTGTAGCTCAGTGGTACATGTGAAACAAACAAACAAACAAAAAAGCAAAAAAAAAAAAACTATTTGAGCTGAGCATGATGGGGTACATCAGGGAGGCTGAGGCAGGAGGATCACTGTGAGTTTGAGGCCAGCTTGGGCTATATAATGAGTTAAAGGAAAACTGGAGCTACATAACAGAGAACCTGTCTTTAAAAAATAAACACTGAAAGCAAAACAAACAAAGGAGATAGCCATCATTTAAATCTGCGAACCTTTGAGAACTTGTAACCAACCAGGAACCTTAGCACAGGCTGGAAAATGAGGAGAGAGAGCTAAGACTGTAGCATGTGCTCAATAAATGTTTAGAAACACAGGGAATGAGTGGAGAGACACCTCTGGCTGGTATCGGGCCGGGGAGGGAGACTGCGGCTTCCAGTACTCCGGACAGCGGTAAGCACTACCCCAGGGCCCAGTCTCGTTGCTCTGGGGACTCAAGAAGAAGCGACAGTGGGTCAGGTGGAGATGGAGCAGGGAAGCGGGTAGAAGGGTCACAGAAGAGGGGAACATTTTCACGACTCTTGAGGGACAGGAGATCCAAGTCTAGCTCAGGAATGTCCCAGGCGTCTTTTTCCGCAGGAGGCAAAATAATATAGAGGTTAGAAGATGGAATTTGCTATACAAAAATTAACTCAGAGTGGATCAAAGACCCAAACATAACAGCAAAAACTATAAAGGTCTAAGAAGAAAACATAAAAGGAAATTGTTATGGCAATGACAGCTTAGGTATGACACTAAAAATATGGTAGCAAAAGAAAAAGCAGATAAATTGGACTTTATCAGAGTCAAAGACTCTTGTGAATCAAATGACTCTACTAACAAAGAGGAAACGCAACTCACAGAAAGGGTGAAAGTAGTCATAAATTATACATCTGCTAAGGCATTGATACCCAGAGTGCACAAAGAACTCCTATAACTCAACAACAAAGAACAACCCAGCTTTAAAAAATGGGCCAAGAATTCAAGTATACAGTTCCATAAAGAAGATATACAAGGATCAGGGATATAGCTCAGTGGCACAAGAACCTGCCTGGAAATTGCAAGGTCCCAGTACCAAAAACAAAACAAAACAAAAAACCAAAACAACAACAACAACAAAAGATATGCAAAGGCCCAGTAAGTACATGGCAAGATGTCCAACATCTCTGACCTTTAGGACAAGGCAGGCCAAGTCTATAGGACTACAGTGAGGCCACTTTACATTCACTGGAATGGCTGTCATTTAAAAACAAGACAAAAAGCAAACAAATAAAAAAACAAGAAAACAACAATTGTTGGTAAGGATGTAAAGAAACTGAAAATCTTACGCACTGTTGATAGGATAGTGGTATGGACACCATGGAAAATAGCCTGTTGATCATCAACAAAATCACATACAGAATTGCCATCTGAGGTAGCAGTTCCACTCATAGGTATGTATTTGACACACTTCAAATGATACCTGTACATCACGTTCACAGATGTGCACTATTTATGAACAGTCAAATACCCAAGAACTGATGAATGGATAGGTGACATGGCACAGCCACATGATGGAACATTACATACCCCCAAAGAGGGAGGAAATCTGGACACATGTTACAATATGGTTAAAGTTTAAAGATGTTATGCTAAGTGAAATAAGCTATACGCCATACAAATATTGTGTGGTTACATTTAAATGTGGCATCTCTCACAGTCAAATTCGTAGAGATAGAAAGAAGAGTTGTGGTTCTGGGGTGGAGGAAAGAGGAAAAGGGGGTGTTACTGTATCATGGGTGCAGGGTTTCTGCTTGGAATGGTGAAGAGCTTCTGGAGATGGACAGTGAGATGGTTATGCTGAGCGCCACTGAATCGTATATGTAGAAATGATCAAAATAGTAAGATACATAAATGGATAAAGAACCAAAAATAACAGCGGAAACTATAAAGCTCCAAGAGGAAAACATAAAGGGAAGTTTCAAAGGCAAATTTGGAAAATTACAAAAACATTGCCAAGAAAAACTTAACCTCTAAAAGAGAAAAGCAAACAAAAAGTATAGGCTTTCGGGGTGGATGATACGGGTTTAGTTCTCATTTTAGTCAAATATCAGTGTCTGGTGCACCGCAAGCATTCAGTACGTGTTGTGTGGTGCTGAGGATCTAGAAATTCATCTCTCCCTGTCTGCGAACCATGGGTTCCCCAGGGGGTCTGGGCAGCAGATGGTCCATGCCCAGCTGGGCAGTGAGGCGGTAAGTCAGGAACCACAATTTAGGAAGAAAACACTGGAACTCAACATGAGACCGAAACATTCAGCTAATGCGACTTAGACCCAGACTCAGCCCCTCGCTGTAAAAGCAACGAGGCTGCTCAGGGAGGGGGTTCTGAAACATGGATTTCCCAGCCAAGCAGATGTTTCCTTCCAAGTCCATGGACCAAGAACTCTGGCCAGTGGGCTCCTTTCCCATCTAAACCCAGCCCTGGTGAGTCAGAGGAGCTGGGCACGATGGCAGCACCAGTCATTGACATCCTAGCCATGCTGACCCACCCATCTCCTAGGAGAGCAGAGGTCCCTTGCCAAGGGAAGAAGGATCTTTGGAACAAGGCCTCCTTACCTTGCTCAAAGCCAAGAGACATTCTCCCCAGTTTTTCGGGGAATGTGAACATACACGCTTTCCTTTTAAGAGCAAGAAAAGAACATAACCAAAATTTTATTTTCTCCAGCATAGACTAGAACCAGCAGCTGGGGGCAGAACACAGTATACAGTAGGTGCTCTATAAATGCTGAGTGAAATAAATGGAAACCTTCCCCTCTTAGTTCTTTTGGGTTCTCCTTGGTTCTTTTGCTGCCCACCTGGATTCGCCACCACTCTCACCTGCCGGGCTCCGGCTGGCATCTCCAGCACCGCCACTGTGGCCGTGATCCCAGCCTTCGGACTCCCGGCTGGCTGTGGTCATGCGCGCCTCTGAGGCTCTGCGCACGGGAGGTCCGTAGCTTCCTCGGCCAGGGGCAGAGGCCGGGTCAGGGCCTGCAGGGGAAAGCGGGGATTGAACAGAGAAAGGCTGTGGAGGAATGGGGTGGAAGGACTCCTGTTCCAAAGCTTGAGGAAGACAGGGTCAGAAGAACCCACCTGGCTTCTGACCTGGGCCTCTTCTGTCCTCAGTGTCACCTGGGGAGAGAGGCGAGGGGATAACACGCAGAGTATTTACTTACAAGGCCCATAAAGGGGCTCATCTACCTCTCCCAAAATTTTTTTAAAAAATTAAGTCTCCTCCCAATCTTTCCCTAACCTAGCTTGTGGTTACAATTTTATTTTCTTTCCTTTGCATGCATAAGCACCTATGAGCATACACAGACTTAAAAAAAGAAAAGAATAGCTGTGTACTGCACTCTTTGCGCTCAAGAGGGAGTAATGTGTGGCCAGGAAAGAGGGCGCTCTAGTGGCGGAAACTGGGTGTTCCCCCAGGATGCCATGTCTGCTGACAATTGGGCAACTCTGAAAGGGGTGGAGTCTGCTGGTGCCTCGCCAGGAAGAAAGCATTTGTTGAATGCCTTCCGGGTGCCACACATCACATGTGCTAGGTACCTTGAAAAAAAATCATCTTATGAGAGACACAGGTGAGTGTTTTGTTTTGTTTTGTTTTTCCAGTACTGAGGATTGAACCCCACACCTTAAGATTGAGCTAAATCCCTGGCCCTTTGAGAAAGTTAAAAAAAAAAAACATTTTGACAATCTCTCACCAACTTACAAAGTTTCTCATGCTGGGCTTGAACTTGTAATTCTCCTGCTTCAGCCTCCCAGAATGCTGGGATTATAGGCATGCACCACCCTGCCCAGCTGATGCTCCAGGGTTTGAGAACTTCAACTGTAACCTTACTTTCAGAATCACGATCTGTGCTCATCTCCACAGCTGCCGTTGAGACCAGATTTGATGGCTTATTGTTCATTGAAATTATTGCAAGGCTTTTATCTGGTCAGTCCAAGGGGCCTAATCCAATTAAACCTTTTTTTTTAATTTCTGTTTTTCCTTTCTTAGTTATCACTTTAAAAATTAATGCTAACACTTGCGTAACAGTGATAGTATCAACAGCAGTGATAATTTTCTTTTGCTAAATTCATTTCAATTCATTTTTCATTTTTAATTAGTCCAATTTCAGACTTGCTTTCAGCTAATGGAGAAAATACTGCAGGCCAGGAAGGCTTTCTCAGCAAGTGCCAGTCCCCCCAGGATCTGCTGTGTATTTTGGCAGAGGGAGGCTCTCTCACTTTGTATTTTAATTTCTCCTTTTGCACTTCTGGCATTCCACCAGGGGTGACAGGAAGGTTTTTGGTAACCTGGCTTTGCTGGAATTTTTTGTGCTATCTTCCTGGTAAAAGTTTATGGTAGGCATGAAGGGGGACAAAGCAGTCCTAGACCCCAGTCCAGAGGTTGACTGTTCACTCACTGGTTAGACACAGGCATGGCAAACATCCTCCAGGTAGACCAGCTGGCCGGGATCTGTCCTTGGTGCTGAAGAAGGAACTTGTTTAGGGTCTTACCTCGTGCTGGAGCTCGGGCAGTGTGCTTGGGCTCAGGGGCAGGTTGCTCTACACCAGCAGGCTCGGTGGTAGGCTGCTGAGGTTTGGTCTTCTTTATAGGCATGGGCTGGGGGAGGACCTGTTTGGGGAAGCCCTTGAAGAACCACGCTCCGGAACGCTTCCATACCTGGAAAGGAGACAGGAGTAGAAGACACAGCAGCCAAGCACAATTGCTTTTGCCTTTGTGAGTTAGTATTTGTCTTTGTTTCCTGTCCACAGGAGGAAGTCTTCCATCTTCTTTTTATGGCACTAGGGATTGAACCCAGGGCCTTCACATCGAGTACATCTACAGCCTTTTTTATTTTTCATTTTGAGACCGGGACTCACTAAATTGCTGTAGCTGGGTTCCTCCTGCCTCAGCCTCCTAAAAGTGTGGGATTTCAGGTGTGTGCCACCACTCCTAGCTTAGTCTTCCATCTCTTCAAGGTGACACTACAGTAGTTGTTGCAAAGAGGCAGCTTCCCCAAGACCTGTGGCCTTTGTCCTGGCAACACCCCAAAGATAGCATGATGAGCACCTTCTGTGGATCCGTAAGATCCATTCTGCACCATTCCCCACCCAGTGGGGTGCCCAGGAAGCTGAGCAGCACTGGCAGCAGTAAGTGCACCCCCTTGGCTTCTGTTTTTACGGTTATCTGGCCAAGGAGAGCTCCAGGGGAGTTTGCCAGCCTGGAGGAGACTGGAGTCATGGCATTTGCTAGCCAGACAGTGACAGCATCACGTCACCCTGCCCTGCCCTTTGGAAACAGCTCAGACTTCCTCACATTCCCCAATGACCCTGTTGATGACCCTGCCCAGCCCCTCACGGATACCCAGAAGGTTGCGGCCATTGAAACTGTCTCAAAGGCAAGAAGGTGTAGCAGGGGGTGAGTGATGAAAAAATCAGAAATTGGGGTCAAATGAGTAACAAAAAGCAAGTCTGGGGAAAGGGAGGGTTCTGCAGGAGAATGAGTCAGAGACAAAGAAAGAGAAAGGGCAGAGGAGAAGGTGTGGAGAGTGTGGGAGGTGAGAGAAGGAGGGAGAGAGAACAGAAGGCAGTAAGGACGGGGGAAGAAATCACCTTAAAGGAAGGGGAGAGTCTGAGGAAAGAAAGGTAGAGAGGAGATGTGGAATAGAGGGTAAGAGAAAGAAAAGATGTTGGGAGAGGAAGACCCAGAAGTGGGAATGAGGGGAAGGTGGAAGCCAGAGGGTGATGAGTTAGGAGAGAAGAAGGGAAAGAGAGGAGGAAGGAGAAAGTCACAGACACAGAGTACAAGAAAAGGAATTTACTGGCAAGTGCGAGGTCATGTGTTTGATCCCCAGTACCAAAAAAAAGGAGGGGGGGAATTTCTCAAAACATTTGGAGGTCATTCTGCCAGTTCATAGCTGAACTAGTTCCCTTTTTACTAAGCCCTTAAGATACAAGGCCAGCTGAGGATGGTGGCACACACCTATAATCCTAGCAGTCAGGAGGCTGAGGCAGGAGGATTGCTATGAGTCTGAGGCCAGTTTGTAAAAGGCTAGCCTAAACTACACAGCAAGACCCTGTCCCAAACAAAATGAAACAAAATGAAAAGAAACAAAACAAAATCGACCCACGACCTTACCCAAACCCTGTTTCTCTGGCCCCAGGGAGAGAAAGGGAGCTGGAAAGGTTGGGAGGGAGACAGGACCAGGCCGCTCACCTCCCTCTGCTCCAGGCAGATCTTGCAGAGCCACACAGGATGCGGGCGGTTGTTGGAAGTCTCCACCCCACACTTGGTGCAGACATTCTGGGGACAAAGCACAGCCCAAGGCACACTTAGGGGAGACATGGGGTTGGGGAGGTCTGGAGAGGTGCCATTGGAGCCCCAGGACCTCTTGGTGGATGGGAAGAACTAGAGCTCGCTTTCCTTCCTCACCCTTTCTGCTGTGAGCAAGGCCAGTTAGAATACAGTTCCAATTCGCTCCTTATTTCCAATAATAAGAATTCAAGTCCTTCCTAAGCACGGATGAAGGGATTTGCGAGGAGTCCCTGTGAGACCTGAGTTTTCAGCAACTACACAGAGGAGGGCACTGACATCATTTTTAAGAGGAAAGACCATGTATTCATCTCTTAAAAATTCATTTACTTCTTTCTTTCCCAAAAGGATCCAAGAAATCTTGACCACAACAAGAAGCCCAACTCTGCCTGCAGAAAAAAGCTATCTGGGTGCAAGCCATGCCCATGTGCAGAACACTATATTCGGGGCTGAGTGTCCTGGCTATCGGGGCCAACAGGAAAACACAATAGGCTGCAAACTCCCACTGTCTGGCTGACTGTAGCAGATGTGTTTTTCAGGAAGGATACACTCTCCCCAAGATTCCATTCTAAATGCTAAATGGAACAGGACATGCCAAGGGACCATCCCCGGCTAGGTGGCTCACTAGAATTCCCTTGCTGGGGATCAGGCACGCCCAAAGACAGGGCTACCTCTGCCCCAGCTCTGCGAAGTGTGGACAGTTTAGGGACAGGGTGGGGGGCTGCTGAGAGCTCACATAGACTTCCCTCCCAGCATGAATGCTCTCAGAGCCCAAGGGTTTGAACTTAGCTAGAGGCTAAGAGAGGCTGTCTGAGTCTCTGGTACCATTCCCCTCGGAGGACAATGCTGAAAGAATGTAAAATGTCCCCTAAAAGTAACGAGAGGTAGGGTTTTTGGAAGAAGAATCGATCAGTGGAGTGCTACACTCATCAATGGATCAGTCCATTAATGAGATTTATTCATCTCATAGCTAAATGAATTCATGGCTGAATGTGCTGTCGGAAGACAGAGCCTGGTTGGAAGAAATGGGTCCCCAGGGGTGTCCCTTTTTGGGGTATGTCACCTTCTCTGGCTCCTTTCTTTTCTCTCTGCTTCCTGACAGCTGTGAGCTGAGTAGGTTTCCTCCACCAGGTTCCTCCACCATACATTTTTGCCTTGGAGCCAGCTGACCATGGACTGAACCTACTGGAATCTGTAAGCTAAAACAGACCTCTCCTGCTTTAAGCTGTGAGTGTTA
Organism: Dasyprocta punctata; assembly: GCA_004363535.1. NCBI lineage: Eukaryota > Metazoa > Chordata > Mammalia > Rodentia > Dasyproctidae > Dasyprocta > Dasyprocta punctata. Next base: position 42,549 of record RJWM01011944.1, read on the forward strand.
GGTGCTGGGTCCAATGATAGGAAGGTCACTAATACACTTGGTAGCCACAGCCAGGACACTGACAGTCTCCACCAGCCTAGGCTCCTGGACAGAGGTCAGTTCCAAGGGAACATAAGACTTAGAGTGACTTCCGGGAAGGAACTAGGATCAGGGTGACCTTGGAAGAGAGTTGGGCATGGGAGCGTGTAGAGAGAATCTGTCCTGCCAACAACCCTTCAGACCCCGCAGGTCTGCAGACCCCCAAAGCAGCAGCTTGGCATCTCCACAGGTGCTGCGCAGGCATGGAGGCAGGAGGGCGACGGTACCTTCTTGCAGTCCTCACAGACGACACAGGCAGAGCCCAGCATCCCCAGCTGTTCCCCACACAGGATGCAGCGGTTCACCCCATCCCCGGCCACATTCTTCCTCATGTTCTCCAGGCGATCCACCAGGCGCCTGGCGGGAGACAGGGCGGTAAGGGCCGTGCAGGACTAGGGCCACCATCATGCCCCCCTGGGGCACGCTGAGGTCCTTAACCTCTGAGCTGTCTGCCCTTGGACCTCTGCTGGTGGTCGCTGACCCTTCCCCTAGAAGGGGCCTGTGCTCTTCAAGTTCCGATACCTGTTCAGGACACCGACGCCCTGCTCAGCATCCAGGCCCCTCGGAGTCCACCCAGTCTGTGACTGCAGCCTAAGAATCCCACCTGGTCCTTCCCACCTCACGTAGCCCCCCAGGGAGCTGCCTTAGTGCTCCAGATCTGTCATCCAGGTGTCTCCATGATGTCTGCACTCGGCTATGCTCGCAGGCACAGCAGGCCACTGCTTTCGGGCTGAGTTCACCATCTTGTTGTCACCCCAGACACCTGTTCTCCAAGCTCAGCAGAGAGCACTGCCACCCACCAACTGCTCAAGCCAGAGACATAAGTTCTCCTGGACCCTTCCTCACCTGGCATTCAGGGACCCAACCCAATCACCCAGTTCCATCGTGGCCACCTCCCTAAAACTTTGGAGTCCGTTTCTGGCCCCACCTCAAGCCAGTCACAGCCATCTTTTTTCTTTCCAGATGGCTGTAGTAAGCCTTTGCAGGTGCCCCACATCCTTCTACAATCTGTGCCCAAGCCCCAGCCTTGGGGACATTTTGTGTCACTCTGGTCCCCTACAAAGATCTGGTGGCTTGCCAGTCCATGGGGCTTTCATGTTCCTCCCTGCTCTGGTCCTGGATGCCATCCTGATCCTCCTCTCCCCCTTGGCCCTGCACTAATGGTCTGAGCAGGGGTCCCCAAGAACAGTCCCCAGACCAGCTGCGTCAGGGTCACCTGGGACCATATTAAAAATGTGGTTTCACAGGACTCATAAATTCCAGGGCCGGGCCCAGCGATGTGTGCTGTAGCACGCCCTCCAGGTGATCCTGATGCCTGCTTGGCCGTGCTCTGGGTACCTGGCCTTCCTTCCATTCCAATCTCCTCTCTGCCTCAGGGCTTTTGCACATTCTGTTCCTTATGCCTGGAAGACACCCTCCATACACATATTTGTGCGTGATCTCTTTCCCCGTTACTGTCGCACACATGTACACGAGTGCACACACACACATACACACACTTTTACACTTACCCTGCTTCTATTCTCCTCATCCTTGAGATTCCAGTTCTGTGTCACCTCCTAGAATCCTTCCCTGACTACCTATTTTATTGACACAAAAACAACCTGATGCTTCCTCACAGTGCTTGTCACATTTGTAAGCAACCAGACTACCTACATTAAATAATTCACTGATTGCAAAGTGATCTCCAGCTCCCCTCTGGACTGTGGGGTCCCTTTATGCCAGGGACCTTGTCTGTCCTGTCCCTTATGTGCTCAGAGCCAGCTCAGTGCAGAGCAGGTACATGATACTGTTTTGTTTTTGCTTTGAGACAGGGTCTTGCTATGTATCCCAAGCTGGGCTCAGACTTGGAAAACCCTGCCTCAGCCTCCCAGAATGCTGGGATCACTGGTGTGTGCCACTGTGCCTGAATTACATGATAGTTGAATTAGGGACTGACTGAATGACAGCTGCTTGCTCCTACACTGGTCCCCAGGAAGAGTTGGGCAGGGACCAGGCAGCTTATGTGCATGCAAGCCTTCTTCCACACCTGACGTGGTCTGCAGCGCCCTGCCACCCACCCCGGGAGGCGGGCACTGCCATGGTGCCCCTTTGCAGGTGAGGAAGGTGAGGCACAGGCAGTAGGGTGACAGCTGAGATGCGGCAGAGCCCAAAAGAGAAGAGAAGTCTCATGTGCATTGCCCTAGAGCTTGTCACACTGAACGTGCACACAGAGGCTGCGGGGACCTTGTTAGAAAGCAGATTCTGAAACACCAGATTGGGGTGAGGGAGCTGAGGGGCAGTGTCTCTAGTCACGGGGTGCTGCTGGCCCAGGGTCTCTGAGTAACCAGGCGACATCGCTGTGTGGCCCTTCCAGTTGCAGGGTATCCTGCTCCGGGCTTGGGGTTTTGCAGCCGCTGCTGCTGTTGTTTTGTAGCTCTTCCTGCCTACCAAAGTCACTGCCCTGCCCTTCTCTTTAATGAAGATTTATTGTCTTATTCCAGACCCAGCCAGTGGACCCCAATGCAGCGCACCCCCACGCTCCCCTCTGTGGTCTGGGTCCCACTGAGGATGCCATGTGCGTGAGAACTGAGGGGGGGGCCTGGGTGTCACAGCTGCTGGGGGACCCTGGCAGTGCCTGCTGCAACCCATGCTGTCCTCCAGGGGCTCCCTGGCTCTTCCACCCCTGCTGTGACCCAGCTCAGACAGAACAGGAAGGAGCCGGGCTGATGCCCCCAGTTCTCATCTCCCCAACCCTTCCAGGCTCTTCCCCAGGAATGATTCTGATAATATGATGACGGGAGAAGCGGTGGCTGGGAGCACGCTCATTACTAGGTGCCAGGCACGGAGTTACACAGTGGATTTTCTTAACCACTCCTTCCAGCTGTGCTAGAAGCCCAGGACTATGGACTGTCCCCATCTTGAGAGGCTTTGACTTGACTATTGTGCAAAAGACGAACGCAGTCAGCAGAAACCACACCGTGGGTTTTGCATTCCGATCTGTGCCTGGGTCAGCAATGTGCGGCACGGTCCTCTCTCGCCACGCTGGGCAGCTCCGTGTCAGCCACATGTGGGGCCACCGGGGAGACAACTGACGCCCTACTGTGGGCTGTGCTGTGTGTTAGGTTGGGTGCCTTCAACATGTTTTCAAATCTGAATGTTTTCACTGGAGAGCGTCCCGTTTATTAAAAGAGACAACAGAAGCACAGAGCAGTTAAGTGACTACCTAAGTCACACAGCTAAGAAGCAGTGAAGACCAAGATGAAGAACCAGGAGTTCTGGCCCTTGAGTTCTTGTCCTTCTTGCTGCTACACACAGCCACGTGTCAAGTGGAGCCACACGTGTCCTAGAGCAGCTCAATCTCTGCCCTGGCCAGGTCTCCTGCCCTTCTCACCCCAAGGGACCCTGCATCACTGGCATGAGCCAAGTCATGAACACAGTTGATTTTGTTCCCTGAAGCAGGGACAAGAAAGCTAACAGCTTTGGGGCATGGTGGTGCACGCCTGTAATCCCAGCAGTCTGGGAAGCTGAGGTTGGAGAACTTCAAATTTAAACCCCACCCAGGCAACTTAGCAAGACCTTGTCTCAAAATAAAAAGAAAACAAGGACTGGGGATGTAGCTTGGTGTGAAGGCCTTGGGTTCAATTCCCAGTGAAAAAATAAACAAAAAGAACAAGAAAAAAAGAGGAAAGGAAGGAAGGAAGGAACAAAAGAAGGCAGGAAAAAGAAAAGAAAGAAACCCAATAGCTTCCCACATCATCATATTTCCTAGAGAACTCTCAAAACTAAGCCAAAATATCTGAATTTTCACTTCTTCTGTTTCTTCATCTGGAAAATGGGAGGGTGAGGCAGGGGGTTTGGGTTCCATCCGCGGTTGTCAGTCTGTGCTTCTTGGCACCGCTGGCGTTCCGTAGGGCTAGCCCAGCCCCTCCACTGTGCTGCCATGAGACACCCAAGAGGGCCCACATCCCCATTCACCTGAGCGTGCTTGTGTTTATCTCTTCCGTTTGTTTGGGCTGCCGGATTAGATTCTCTCTGCAAAGTTGTTTCCAGGGGTTTAAAAATAGCCTGCAGATAAACTGCAAGATGCCAGAGGATTAGAAAATCCTCTGAGACTGTGGAAGCCCAAGGTGGGCTCGGGGAGGGCGTGGGTGGGAGAGGATGTGGACACTTCTCCTGCGCACCGTCTTTTCCCCTCTACTGTCTTTTCATCCACCGCCCTAGCCAGGAAATAGTTAGATTTTGTTCTTCTCTCCCGATCACTGGGCACCCAAGGCCTAGAGAGGGTGAGAGGGTTGGAGGGCTCACACAGCTCGGGCCAGACTCTCGCTTTTTGCTTTTTGGTTTTCCACGAAGGCTCTGTGACTCCCTCCCTCACGCCCAGCTTTCCCAGGTGGCACAGGAAGGAAGCGTGTCCTGGACGATCACGGCTCAGTTACACTGCACTTTGTGAGCCAGACGAGGGTGTCCTGCCTCCTCTTGCAGGTCAGAGAGCTGCCCACCGCCTCACAGCCACATTGCAGCCCCGCGACCACAACGCCCGTCTCTCCCCCGACCCCGTCCTAAAGGTTCCGCTAACTCCCGTGGGCGGAGGCGCCCCCCTCAGCTCCCTTCGACGCTGCAAGCAGCACACACATCCAGCAGATTTCATTTCCCCAAGACCCCTTGCTGGTGGCACTTGCAGCTGCAGCAGTTACCCCAACATAATGCGCAGATTACCCCCTATCCTGACGCCCCAAGTTTGTCATGAAATATCTCGCTTTTACTAGTTTAGCACTGCTCTACTGTATCAATAGTCTTCAGAAACAAAGGACATCATTTGATGTACAATACTCTGTTTTTAGTACTGGTATTTAGTAGTAATTTTCATTGAAAATTAAATGAACACTGGCAGCAACTGCACTTTTTTTTCTAGTGGGAAGTTGGTGAAGGCCCTTACTCAGGTGTCTCTGCTCAGGCCTTGTGATCTGGGAATTCGGCACGGACTAACAAAGGGGATGGGTGTGGGGTGTGCCTGGGTCTCTCTTCCTTTTGCACCTATGATCAGAAATGAGCAGGAAGCTTCTTGTTCTCCATATCCCCAAGAACCAGGGCCATGACCCTGAAGGGCCCAACAGCCACAGATTTTAAACTTACAAATAAAGCTCAGCAGGAAACTAAGTTCACATTGTGTCAAGGAGGTGATGGGTTACAAATGGACTTGTAGCCTGGTGATTAAACGTTTCAGCTTTGTTACCCTAAAAAGAAATACTTGCTTTTATCAGCGTGGGCAGAAGAGCCATCTACGTGCATAGGAGACTACGTGTCAATCAGCCACCATTAAAGAGAGCATCGGTGCCAGGATTGTGACTCAGTCCTCTCAGAGGTGGATCTGGGTAAGCCCGGATGCTGGCATTGAAGCACGCAGACCTGCTAAGAGCCCCTGTGTGGGAGAATGATCCTAAAATTCATGGCACATCTGGGTCACCTCGGGGCAGAGCTCAACATTCACAGAATGATTCCACGGGATTGGCGCGGGGCCCAGGAACCTGCATTTTAAACGGGCTCCCTGTCTGATTGTGCAGCTCATGAGCTGTTGGCCATACCTGGGGAATTACTGTGATAGGCAAAATAGTGAGGCAAATAGCATAGGAAAACGTGTTTCTGTTTCTTGTGCCGAGGTGGGGAAAATCTAAACACTCAGGAGGCAGGGCTGCAAGCAGGGAGGAAGTTTGTGGATGGAACAAGTTCCTCTGAATATCTTTAGTGAATGCACTAAAAAAAAAAGGAAAAATATCTGAAAAAAAACAATAAACTATTCACAGCGATTCTCACCAAGTGGTGTGATCGTGGCTAACTTTGAGGTCCTCCTTTAATCCCCCCACCTGTCCCCCACAGTAAACATCCAATTAACTGAGCTCCTCTTTACTTTCTTACACATTATCGCCTTGTATTAGAGAAGAAAGTGCACTTTTGAAGAGAAAGCTATGTAGTCCAAGGATTCAAAGACACGGGTTTGAACCCTTCCCCTTGGCAAATGAATGACCTTGAATGACCTCTGTTCTCTGTGCTGTGAGGGGTTAGATGAGTGGCATCCTGAGCGTCCTCTGGGTAGCAGGGCTGGGTGGGTGCACTCAGGGGTTCTCAGATCCCGGGGCTGAAACATTAAGACCCACCTTCTGTTTTGAGCTGCAGGGTCCCCCTGTGACTGAGAGCCAGTTCCCACCAGCAGCCTAGATTCATTTGCCTGTCGGAGGTCTCCACCCATCCCCACATTGGGTGCTCAGTTAGCTGGACACTGTAAGTAGCTGTCACTCCCCAGTTATGTCTCCCCATGCCCCATTAACTTTATGACGATCACTCACATCCAGGCAGCATCTCTCAGGCTGAGCGTCGGTGACTCAAGGAAGCCAGCTGGGCAGCTCTCATACCCCCAGGTGTTTCCAGAGACACCAGAAAGAAACATGCGCCCTCCTCTGGCCACCAGCGAATGACCTCTGGAGGTGGTGGGAGGTGGACTCCCAACTGATCTGACGCTGCTTCCAAATGGAGGTGGACAGGCTGGCCATGCACCCGACACATGTATGTGGAGCACCCGCCATGTGCCAGGGAGAAAGGAGCCGCTGGGGACAAACCTTGAGGAGCTGGTATTCGAGAGAGGGACTCAGATGCCACCTGAACAGTCACACGGGGAACCCTCTGGGGCTGGCATGGGCAGTTAGAAGACATCGCAGTGGAGAGACAGGGCCATCCAGGATGGTCTTGGAGGAAAGGCAGGAACAACATGCACCACGGACTAGAGAAATAGGTCCCAGCCTGGTGGGAAGGCCAGGTGGCAAGAGGTGAGGCTGGAGGGACATCTGGAGTCTCAGAGGGACAGGGCAGAGCTAAAGGTCTTAAAGTGGAGGAGATTCCACTTCTCCTGTTTGGAGATGGCACGGGGACATCTGAATGGGGGCCGAGGCTCAGAGCAGCACGGGTTCCCGGCAGAACGGGGTGGGTCTCTGGGCTCTGCCTAGACCTCTCCCCGTGCCTCCTGCAGCCTCCAGACGCTGTCTGTATTCCTTGGTTCGTGGCTACTTCCTCTGCCTTCAAAGCCAGCAGCGCAGCATCTCCCCAGCTGTCTGTGACTCTGACCCTGCCTCCTCCCTCTTGTAAGGGCCTCGTGATGACACGGCATCCACCCAGAAAACCCAGGTAAATCTCACCGTCTCAAGAGTCCCCATCACATCTACAAGCTCCCTTTTGCCATGGGAGGTAATATAAACTTGGTTCTAGGGATGCTGTATGGATGTCTAGAGGATCACTGCTCTGCACACCATGCCCCGTAGCCTGCCAAGTTCTATTTTCAGTGGGCTCAAGTCCAAATCCGGCTTCAGCTCCCCTTCCAGAGTCAGGTGTGGCCAGTTCTTTCCCACCTGGCCATGGAGGTCAGATAAGCTGAGCTTTGGGTTCTCTGAGTTTCTGGTCACTTTTTCCAGGTGCTTATGGCCAACCCCAAGTGAATACAAGTTCCTACTCACAAGCAGCAGACACGCACACCTGCAAACCTACACACCTGCACACACACACACCTGCATCCATCCATACACACAAACACCTGCACACATACCTGCATACATTCACACCCATATACACGCACACATCTGCACACACATATACCTACCTACACCTGCACACACTCACATAGATACCTGCACACCCCGTGCGTAGATCTGCAACACATTTGCACACATATCTGTACACACACACCTGCACACACATACTTGCCAAATGCAGAAATAGGAAGCAGTAGGCAGGACTTGGGATGCCAAGTCAGGTGTGAACCTTCCTGTCTCCATATGTGGGTGTTGCCACTTCCTAGCTCTGTGAGCTCAGGGAAGTTTCTTCACCTTCCTGAGCCTCATTTTCTTCATCTGTAAGTTAGGAGACACCAATTCCTTGCCTCCTAGGGTGGTTGTTGTTGCATAGATTTAAAAAAAAAAAACCTGTGCTTCTAGAATGCCTGGAACACGGTATCTACTTAGCAATGTCTGCTGCACAACATTTCTTATAGGAATCTATGGCTTTTATAATCCCCTGATCTCACATGTTTCTATGTAACCAGGGAGCTGTGATCTGCCTGTGAAATCTGTCCTTCTAAAACTTTTCAAGGGGCTTCAGTGGGTAGAAATGTATAGCACTCACATGTGCATTTCTACACATACACACACACACGCAGGGCACCTGCACCTACATACGAACATGTATGCCCCTGGGCACATCTAGAGTACATGTCTGTGTGTACTTAAAACTGTGCATGCACAGATGTGAAGCACTTGTCTGATCAGAACCTGCATGCAAGAACACACTTTCACATGCATGCCCATGAGCCTGCTCTTGCGGGGGCTCAGGCCCCGCCCACTTCTCCTGCAGGGCAGGACCTGAGTCGAGCCAAGGGTTAGCAGCTGCTCGATTGTTAAGCCCTGGTTCCCTGGAAGAGCCCAGGCTGGACTCGGAAACACTAAGGCAACTGCTTTTGAGCCTTGGAGCTCATGTTGCTGCAGCGTCCTGATGAATACCGGAGGGAGGAGGAATGGGTCAGCCCTGCACCAGGACGTGGGCCGGACATGGGCTGGACAGGGTGGGCAGCGGAGCCCTGCTCGCCCAGGTGTGATGGATTTGTGTGCTGGTCCCTGCATCAATGGGGAGATGTAAAAACTGGGGTCCCTCCCCCTGATGTGACGGCGGGAACAGCTGCCTTGAGAAGCAGCACTTGGCTGTGATTTCACAGTGATACTTTAGATGCAGCAGAGTGGGAGAGGGGTGCCAGGTTGCCTCTCTGTCACTGTCTGTCTGTCTGTCTGTCTGTCTTTCCCTCTCTTCCACTCACACACACACCATCAATTCCAGAACCACGCTGCCGGCTCTTCCTGTTACCCTAATTGCCGTTGGGGGGGGCGTATAAGACCACTGAGTTTATTAAACTCAGCACTTTCTGAAGTCAAGATGGGGCCATCTGCTATGAACAGGGGACAGCCCAAGGTTCCAGCTCGGGGCCTCTCAGGACTCCGTCCTGAGGTGACTGAGCTGCTCCAGGGCAAGGGCTTGCAGCAGGCGCACCGCGGGCGTGCACGTCAGCCTCATTCATTCTCACTGTTGTTTACGACCGACCGTCTCCCCACCCAGGGAGCCATAGATCCTGATCTCCCAGAGGGACCGGCAAACAGATTGCTGCCTGAGCCTCAGCACTTTGGGGCGAGGTCGCCCTGGCTCATGAAGATGAGGGACCAGGAGGGAAGACAGAGAGAGGGACCCACTGGGCTGACGGAGTCAATGCTGACAGGGTACTGGGTCACCATAAGTCCAGTAATAGTCATAGCCATTGCTATTGTTGTGGGTACTTACTGTGCCAGAGACTGTGTCCAGCACCCTCCATGCATGCTTTCCTTAAGCCATAAACACTTGTGAGAACCGCCTCCCCTGTACAGATGGGGAAACTGAGGCACACAGCAGGACGTCATTTGGCCAACTGGGCACAGCCCACAAGTGGCAGAGAAGGGACCGGGGAGAGGGCTGGATGCCCAGGTGCTGGGGGGACAAGGTTTCTCTCATTAAGTGCTGATGATTGAGGCTCCATCTGCCCCTCAGTCTGTCCTTTCCTGTCACAGAAAACAGAGTCAGGAGACTCTGGCACTGAGGACAGCAGGGAACAAGGGTCACGGTGGGGGGGGGAGGAACAGTTCCCCTGGGGGAAGATGTGGAGAAGGCAGAGTCAATCAGCCTGACGGGTAACCAAGACACCCCAGAAATGCCGGCTCCTCTAAAACCCCAGGGCCTCTGTCAATCACCTTCCCACCTGCACGCCTCAAAGGCCCAACAGGAGAAAGTGAAATCAGATTCAAGTTCAAAGTCAAGTTTGGCCACGTTAGGGCTGGGTGCTGCCGCACAATCGCTTAACCTCACCGAAGGTGAAGCAGAGATAAGAGTCTGATTCTTGGAGCAGCTATTAGGACAACGAAAAGAAATATAACTTATTTGAAAGTTCCTAGCACAATGCTTGGAGGCCAGTATTTCTCTATGGAAGAGCAGAAATGTTCCATGGAGAAATACTGGAATCCCGGGACCAGCAGCTTGGGCTCATCCTTCTAATTTCATCACTGAGATGCTGGGCAAGTTGCTTAGCCTCTCTGTGCCTCAGTTTTCTTATCTGTAAAACAGGCATGATGAGAATATAGTGTACTGCATGGGTTGGTGTGACTTCGTAAGCATGGTCTGCTGTGATTATCTCCTGCAAGTTCAGGACGAGTGCAGAACCATTCTCAGCTCATTTCGCCCCGCTTTGTGAACCACCAGCAAAAAGGCGAGGAAGCTGGTCCCCATTAGGGGATGACGTTTCCCCCCGAGGACACGGGGCAGTGTCTAGAGACATTTTTGGTTGTCACAGCTGGTGAGGAATGATTGCAGGCGTTGCACGGGTGGAGGCCAGAGACGCTGCTAACCATCCTACAACACACGAGAGACTCCTACCACCCAGATGTATCTGCCCCAAACAGCCACAGGACTGAGGTGGGTAGACTCTGACTGAGCGTGACTAGGAGACACCCAGCCAGACTTCCCATTCCCAGGGGAGGTCAGGGAGGCCTCAAGGTTAAAGTGACAGCATGACAGTTGGCTGGTGTCACAGTTCACTCAACAAGCATCACGCATTCAACGCGCGTTTCTGCATGCTGGCTTTGGTGGCAGCTGCCGGAATTTGGAAAGCAGTCTTTCTCTTCTTGTGCAGATTCCACAAGGCATTAAGGTTAGATGGATATTGGAAAGTGTTGGCCTAGTCCCTGGGGAAACTGAGATAGTACTTAGCAGTTCTTAGTGCAGGGGGAATGATGATCCAGAGTCCCCCAAACCTGAAGAAATCTATGACTGTTTTCTCTGAAAAACACACACGGGCACAAGCATAAACACATCTATAATCCTTAGAGGCCCCCAAGTCCCCAAACAATACCCAAAGGATGGCTACAGCTCCAGGCTTAGAAGCGGGGTCCTCTCTCAGGGACAGAAAGGCATAACTTTGTTTTTGATCCCTTTGTCAATCCACTGGAAAGATGCCTGCCTCGGTAGAGGTCGCACGTTTCCAGCACTGTTACTTCCTTCCCTCTCTGTTCATATTTTGGGAAAATCCTGCCAGGAAGACGGGGTCGTGGTGTTGGAACCCAGGTGGGGAGGTGACAGGAGTACACAGCGTCTGTCAACAACAGGTCTCCCCGCGACTCTCCGACTTCCCTCCTCCATCACTGTGTCCGGACACCAAGGTTAATGACAAATCTTAATTACTTTTTTGGGCCCATCTGTTTAGGGACGCTGACCTCTGATAGATGGCATCCAGCTGTCAGCTCCTTTGCAGGTGGGATACGTGAGCGAAAGCCTTTGGGAGGCTCCGGACGGAAAGAAACAGAATACAGACAATAAGAGTACGCGTCTTTCCAACGCACAAGGGTCCCCCTGGGCTCAGGAGAAGCCCCAAGCAGCCATATTTGCCTTTGGCTACATCTGATTGGATGAGGGGCAGACACCCAGGGGGAGTAGGCCAATCAGTTCCTTCCCTGGGAATTTGGAATTAGAACTAAGAAGAGGCATAAAAATTGAGGAGAACCAGGCACAGTGTGGCCCACCTGTAATCCCAGCTACTTGGGAGGCTGAGGTAGGATGGCAAATTTAAGGCTATGTTGGGCAACTCAGTGAGTCCTGTCTCAAAATAAAAAAAATTTTTTTTTAAGAGGAAACAAAACTAGAGAGATTTAGCATGGCTATCCTTTATAACATATAGAATAGGAAGCAGGCTTTTCATGAGGCTAGGTAATGTTCCTGTCCTTGGGTCCCGAGGTATATCTGAATCCTAATATTAAATTCTCTCCTTTTGCACAACGTGGTCATGTCTACAAATACAGCTGTCAGGAATGCTTCCCTGCACACACACCATTCCCTCTTTAAGGGAGTAGGATCTATTTCTCAGTCCCCTGTAGAAGGTGGTAGAAAAGATGTCCTGCCAGTTCCAGAAGCAGCTACTTAGAGATCTGGCAACTTCTTTCTTTGCTTCCTGGGATTCAGCTGCCGTGTGCAGGAGCTAAGGCCAGGCTACTGAATAAGGAAGGGTCGTGTACAGAAAGGGCCATTTGGAGAGAGAGGTGCTACACGGAGTCCCAACGCACAGACACAGCTTAGCACGGCCACCAGCTGCTTGCAGGTAAGGCAGCAACGCCAGCCAACACCCTGTGGAGCAGAAAACCTGCCCAGCAGAGCCCTACCTGAATCCTTAACCAATCAAATCATGAAAAAATGTGACATTATTGCTTTAAATCACTATGTTGTGGGTGGTTTGTTACACAGCAGTAGATGACTGAGACAACCTGGCTGAGTTTTACTTCCTAATTCTTGCCAACAACGTGTTCCATCTAACAGAGAAAGCTGGTTATGGCCAGGCACACAGAATAAACCCTGAGATTCCACTTCAAGCCTAAAGAAGGATAGTGTGGGCATAATGAGGCCAGCTAAGGGGTCTTTCTCTTGACCATTGTTTTGGCCTCCCAGGATACCGAAGACAGCAGGGCTGGATTGAGGGCTGAGAGCGAGCAATGGCTTAGACTTCTGGCTTCTGCAGAGAGCCCCAGGAAGGAGCCAGCTCCAGATTCCATGGGGCACAGGCTGTGGCCCTTGTAGGGGCTGAGTGTAGCAACACTTTCCCAAGGGAGGCCTGGGGATCGTTGTTTAGAACTTAAACCAATCTGGCAGCACTGGGAGGCGCCCATGGGTGAATAAGAGCTGGAAGGGATCGCTGGGCCAGCTCAAAGGAAGTTCCCACCTCCAGATTCCACAGTGTCCCCTCCGAACCCAAGTGCTTCCAAATGTCAGGTTCTGGAAAGCCGTGGTCCCCAACTCTTTTGACACCAGGGGCTGGTTTCACGGGAGACAGTTTTTCTGTGGATGGGGGCTGGAAGCAGATGGTTTCAAGATGATTCCAAGGACAGCACAACCTAGGTCCCTTGCCCACGCAGTTCACGGTAGGGCCTGCACCCCCGTGAGCCTAATGTCCCTGCTGAGCTGCTGGGGTCAGAACTTAGGTGGTAATGCAGGCAAAGAGGAGTGGCTGTCCATGGACCAGGAATTGGGGACCCCTGCTGTAGGTCCTAGAAATCTGGGGACAGATCTAGAGGGAAGACCTCATCGTGATGAGCAAGTTTAAGAGTCAGCAAGGCAAGGGCGGATACCGTGCTTCTCGGTGACCTTCAGCAAGTGACCTGGGCTCTCTGGAAGCCTCTGTTTCCTCACCTGCAAAATGGAGACGGTGGTAGCACCTGTTTGATGGGGTTGGAAGCAGCCATTAATGAATTAACTCAAATGAAGTTTTAAAATGCAGGGTTTGGCCCATAGTAAGTGCTCAGTAAGTGGTACCCATTGTGAAGATTACTTATCCTGCTTCTTCACAGCGCTTTCACACCTCTCCCAGATGGCTTTTGCTCAGGTAATAGAAAACAGCATGACCGAGTGGGCACCTGCAAAAGGGACGTGCCACACCTGCAGTTTTAGCAGTAAGAAGCTCCCTTGCTCTGGAGACACAGCCAGCAACACAGTGTGGGGTCCCCCATCAGCAGCCCAGATGCTGCCAAGTCTGCCCAGGGAGGATCCTGAGAACCACGCCGACTGATTTAATGAGTAGGGGAAACGGAGACCTCAAAATCTTGTTAGCCGAGAGCCTCCGGTTCTACAGCGGCGGCCCCAGCTGGCACCCCGGCTTTCATGCCGACTCTGCTCTGCAGAGAAGCGTGGGTGGAACAGGACTACTGTGGCAGGCTGGAGCTCAGAGCCACAAATAGCATCGGGTTTGCCTCTGGCGACGCTGCCAGCGAGGATTCTTCCAGGACCAGGATGCCCTCTCTGCGCCGGGAAGCCAGGCAGAAAGAACGCACCATCTCAGCAGAGCACATGCTGTCAGCTCGGATTTGGCCCCGCTTCCCCGGGAGCCTGGCAAGCCTTCTTCGGGGCAGCCAGGGGCTGCGAGAGCTCCAGGGCTTTGCCAAACCGGAGTCTCGGGCACGATCGTAGGCCGGGAGTATCAGCCAGTGTCAAAAGCAAGGCCGCTCCTGTCTTTTAAAAGTCACCAATAGTCACCATCATTTATTAAACTTGCAGGAGGCACCACAGTAATCCTCTGTACTCTGATTAAAAACGCACCAAAGAAGCAGGTGTTAATGGTAGCCCCAGTTTGCAGAAGACGAAACAGAGGCACAGGGAGGTAAAGTGGCCTGCATCAAGTCACGCAGGGTGTGAGTGGCAGAGCTGGGATTTGAACCAGGTCTGTCTAATTTGGGGACCCGAGCTCTTAACCATCATCCCTGCTGCCACACCACCAAGTTGGTGGGGGATACGTCAGCCATGGAGGAGGGGCAGGGACCCTACCTACCCTGTTCTAGAATGTTCAAGCCGGGATCCACTCAGTCCACAGGGATCCTCTTAATTTTACTTTCAATGGTGTCTCTGGGGCCATATGTGCAGGACCCGATCTGATACCCCTGGCTGTGGCTGATTGGACAACAGCCGACAGACACCAGCTCATCAGAGTGCTTTCTCTGGACACTGGACAACATTGTAAACTCCCCAGCCACTTGGCCACAAGTGATACAGACAGAAACTGGGCAGCAGCATCATTGGATAAGGTCACACGTTCACTCAACAACTATTTTGCTGTGCACATACTCCGCACCAGGCTTTGATAACTGAACAGAACAAGCGAAAATCCCTACCTTCAAGAGCCTTGCACTCAGGGGGAGTGGCGTGTGACAGTCAAGCTAACGGGGAAGGCACAAAATATGCCAGCTGGGGCGAGTGCAGCGCAGGAGGAGGCAGGAGAGGAATGCAGTGCTTGCTTCCGGTGCTTGCACTAACATCCAATCCTTCCTTCTCTCAGGAAAAGGCCACCGCTATATGACAGGCAAGTTCGCTCCTCTCTCTCTCTCTCCCTCTCTCTTTCTCCCTCTCTCTCTCTCCCTCTCTGCATTCCTGAGATATCTTTCAGAAAAACCAAATAAAAGCTGAGTGTGGTGGTGCATGCCTATAATCCCAGCTACCTGGGATGCTGAGGCAGGAGGATCACAAGTTCAAGCCATGTAGTGAGAACCTGCCTCAAAATAAAAAACAAAAAGGGCCGGGGGTGCCCCTGAGTGGTAGGATGCTTGCCTAGCATGTGTGAGGCCCTGGCTTCAATCCCCACTACTGCGATATAACAAATAGAAACACAAGCCTACAGCAAGACCCTCACACCCATCCCTTTGGGAACTGTCCAGCCACTGAAGGAAGCTGGCGGAGGCCAGGAAGGATGCCCACACCGCAGGAGCTTGTCCTTTGTGGATGGCTGCTCTCGGCCCAGGCCCTGCCAGTCCCCAGCCGGTGGTGTGTTAGCCGTGAGGTCAGCGCGCCCAGCAGCGAGTCCTTGCAAGCAGTGGGCAGTGGCTGCCCCCGGCGCGAGCGTCTGGGGTGGGGCTGATCTTAGCCGCCCCCCCATTACTCACTGGAAACCAGATCTGGGGGACCACTCTGC